>JAFFZR010026081.1:0-12020 GCA_018397195.1 Lethrus apterus | reverse complement strand
TTTATAAAAAGGTTTCCATAGTAAAATATAACAAATGTCAAATATATTTATTGCTTGATAAAGATTACGAAACACATTTTTATATTTATTATATTTGGTGTGTTGTAATAAATATATTTTATTACACAACTTGCGTTTTAATTGGTTGCACGCTCAAGAAAAGAAAAAAAAAAAAAAAGATAAGTAATTTTATTAAATTAACCCTATTTATTTAGCTTTTAAGAAGAAAAAAAATACATTTGCACCGTTCTCTTAGAAAGTCAGTGCAACTATTGTTGATAGCATCTAAGATATTGAAATAAACTTGGAGTAGGTCGCACTTTTTATACGTCCCGTTACAATACAACAATTTTTTTTTCAATGTGTTGACGCCGAAAATTCGGCTTCGTGTTTAGGACATTTTTTGGTTTTGTTTTTGTTTTTGAAAAGAAAAAGAACCGCTCGCAATCGTGGCGAATATACAATTTTAAAAATTGAAATCGGGGGCAGTGTCAGTCTTGTGCTCTTGATGTTCGGTCCTTTTAATAGTTCGGAGTAGAAGGCAGTACAGTGCATATTAATTTCAATATTAACATCAAAATCATTGTGTTAATCAATCAAGTGGTAAGTCCCTTTTCCCTTTGTACCTCCCCTAAACCCTGTTCCATCCGCCACTTCGGAAGTGCCAGCTCTTCGTGAGGTCGGTAAGTTTTTAACAACAATTTCATTTTATACAGTCCATTCCTTGATTTTGACGCAAAACCAGCAAATATTAGTCACATACGTCGCACCGGTATTTATTTTTATCAGGCGCGTACACAATGGCTGTTATAAAAGTATATTTTGTTAATTGAACAATGGCAATCTTACTACTTTGGTGAAAATTACCAATTATGAATTATAAAAGCTCTTCAAAATGACCACCTTCATTTTTGATACAGAGTTCCAAACGTTGTTGAAATGACAATTTTACACGTAAAAGTGTGTTGAGATTTATTTCCCGAAAAACTATAGAAATTCTATCTTTCATATTCCAACTATGGCTTTGACATATCCCCATAAAAAATAATCTAATGGAGTCGAGTCAGGGGACCTAGCGGGCCATGCGATAGGTCCTCCCCTTCCTATCCATCTGTCACCATACATTTCGTTCAATAACTGCCTCACTTCCGCATGGTTGTGACTAGGAGCATCATCGTGTTGGAACCACATATCTCTTCTTCTTGTAGTTACTACCAGGATTTTATTTAAATGTTTTAGTTATCCATCTTATAGACAAAACTTATTTTATATTTAATTGCGGCCTTATTGTAAAAGTAGAGATCAAAAGAAATCATCTCCATCTCTTTTTTCAATAAATCTATAACAAAACACCTTACAACCTTCTTTTTCACATGTCATTTTGACCAATATTAATTTTGTGATACTAAATAACTTATAACTCAGAAAGAATTAACTTTAGGTATAGGGAATCTTAAATACGAGAGAAAGAGATCTTAAATCTCTATCGAATGACAAAAATATACAAGGTGTTCCGTTTAAAGAAAACGAGTATTGCCCATTTAAAGATGCTTAAGTTAATATTCAATTTTTGAACACTCTGTATTACAAAATAAAGATGTTTAATGTGAATTATTCAGCTTGAAGTATTGGCATAAAGATGCCCAAGAATTATTGTAAAACAACTATCAACCATGGTTGCATTGACTTTCTAAGAGAACGGTGCAAATGTATTTTTTTTTAAAGCTTATTATCTCAGAAACCGTTGAGTCTTGGTATAGGGTTAATTTAATAAAATTACTCTAAATTTTACCAGAGAACATAAAAATACAATAATATATAGGCTGTTCCATTTAAAATATTAAAGTTGTATAATGTAAAAACGAAACCGAACACTCTGTATGCATCAGGATATTTTTACAGTATGGACTGCTTGATCCCGAATAACTTTTACTTAAAACATTTTTTGATAAAATGAACAGGTAAGCCGTGATCAACCGATCCCAGATAATTGCCACACCTGTATACAGTGCGCGTCAAAAGTAACGCATAAATTCATTTATAGCTAACATAGAGGTGTTACAGAAAAATCCTTCAAGGGGTATAGCGATTTTGTAAAAAAGTCATTATGTGATGGTAAAAATTTTCATTTGCGACTTCATGGCCTACTGGGTTTCATTTTTTTAAAATGGCCAACCCCCTTTTTTTATGACATTTTTGGGTAGATAAAAAAGTTCTCTTTTTGACAACATAACATGTTGTAGGGGTTTTATAATAAAATTTAAAAAATATTTGCCCCCATCATGATAAATGATAAGTGTTCGAAATTCTGGATGTTCCTGGCAAATATTCAACATATTTTCGCAAAATTCCGTCCGTCGATCAAAAGGATCCAAAAGGATCGGCAAGCTTGTTTCGTCATCGGCAGCTTTTCTCCGCCCAGATATTGTTGCATCTTGCACAGACCCCGTCTCCATAAACGTTTTTTTTTTCAATTCTGCTCACAGTCGATTGTGTTATCGGGGGCCGTTCTGGATGCTCTTGATTAAAAAGAGCACAAATTTGTTGCTGGGTTCTTACACGATCTCCGTACCCAATCATCATCAAAATATACGTTCTGTTTCGCTCAAACGCATGATGATTTGATGTGAATTTAAACTTTTCATCAAATGACAAGTAAATCTGTATAGGTGACAGGCGAGAACAGGATTGTTTGTTTCAACTTTTTTTTATAATTTATCATGATGGGGGCAAATATTTTTTAAATTTTTGTATAAAACCCCTACAATATGTTATGTTGTCAAAAAGAGAACTTTTTGATCTACCCGAAAATGTCATAAAAATGCCATTTAAAAAAAGTGAAACCTAGTAGGCCATGAAAATGAAGTCGCAAAAGAAAATTTTTACCGTCACATAATGACTTTTTTACAAAATCGCTGTACCCCTTGAAGGATTTTTCTGTAAAACCTCTATGTTAGCTATAACTGAATTTATGCGTTACTTTTGACACACACTGTATTATAAAAATAATTATTTTGAATCCTTGCTTAGTTGATAAGCTGTTGAGTGCCATTAAAATAATAAAACAAAATAAAGGAAAGAAGAAACTAATTTGGTGGTGTGGTGCAAAAGCTTGTTAGAAATATTACCTTGTGAATTCGGAGAATGAGTTCTCAGAGATGCCATACTTGGCTGCCTGCTAGGTCCTCTCACGCTGCTTCGCGAACCTTTTCTTTCTTGATGCAACAACTTGCTGTCTCTCAAAAGAGAGACATTCATTAGCCTTGGGTTCGGTGTGTTAAAAATCGTTCTGTTTTCTCTCCATCTTGCTCTAGAGTATACAGGTAACCATATAAGAAATTTAAAATTAGCTTCAATTGAAATTAATGATCTGGAGTATTATATTAACTTAACTAAGGAATGAACACACAGGAGTAAATATTTTTAAGTTTTAGGTTTAGATTAAAATTTATAATGAAAGTTTTTATGCAGCACAAACTTATCTGGCTTTTATGGTATTATCTATTCGTTGTTTCATAATTAATGCACTTTTGAAACAGATTCCTTGAACATATAGGTACAAGTACATATACAGTGCGAGTGTAAAGTAAGGAATAAAATTCGTTAAATATTTATTCCTAATTGTTGGCAATTTTGCTCGGACAGGTCATTTTTTATTTTTGAATCCCCATATTTTGGCATAAATTATACCTTTCTATCCCAACCAGTGGCGGCGTAACGGGGGGCAACTCGAAAATTTTAAATGGCAACTGGGGTCAAATGTTACATTTTCGGAAAGATCGGTCCATTAAGACAAGAAATAAATAGGATCATTTTTCAAGTTTCACATCACTGATCTCCGACTTATTCCGTTGTCCAGAGCTAATTCTCGGGATGTTCGATGTGGATTTTCTTGCAGGCCGCGTAGCATATCAAGCCTAGTGTCAAGAGGGATCTTCCAGTCCTGGGCCGATCCCTAATATTCCCTTCTTCCCAGAACTTGGTTTCTATTTTGCTAACTACTGATTGGGTGATATTTTTATCAGTAACGGCGTTTTCTGAGCATAACTACTCAATCCTTTCTTTTTCATTTAAACGCTCCATTTTCTTTTTAGCCCAACTTAGAACTTAATAAATGAAACGCAATATCAAAATTTGACTCACCAAACTGATTAACCACAATAGCGACAAGCAAAAGCAAAACCGTCCCACCGAAAAATGTCAAGAGATTATTAGTCATGAAAGCTATTTTTTCTTGTTTTAATCGGCCGATTTAAAAAACTGTTTCACTGCAAGATAGAGGATGAAACGATCTTCCCGAAAATGTAACATCTGACCCCCTTTGCTATTAAAATTTTTCTAGTTGCCCCCCGTTACGCCGCCACTGGTTGGGATAGAAAGGTATAATTTATGCCAAAAGATGGGGATTTCAAAATAAAAGTTGACCTGTCCGAGGAAAATTGTCAAGTAGGGATAAAAATTTCAGGAATTTTATTCCTTACTTTACACTCGCACTGAATATAATATTATCGTTTTCTTCCCTTGATTCTCTCTCACCACTTCTCTCAAGGAGAACTTAACTGGACTGAGAGGGCAGGATTTGGTTGCGACCACGATCGTCTTACAGATTGTAATTGTAAATATTGCAAAATTTCAGAGTAACTCTTCTTTAGCTAAATTATTAATGTTTTACTCCTGAGATACAAAAGTATAATTTTAACTAAATTAAAATTGATTGTTTTTGACTCGTCATTTACATAACTCTTTTATAAAAGTACATTAAGTTAAATGTAGTTTTTAAATTGGCAATTCTTCAACTCGACAAGACCATAGTTTGGTGAAGCAATTGTTTAATTGTTAATTCTTTAATTATGTTAAAATCATTGTAAACTTTATCTCAGAAATAAAATTCCAATGTCCGTAACTAAGATTTGAACCTTAGACCCTGAGATTACTGACCTACTGACTAAGCCACTAGACTGAATCATCCCACTGAAATGTGGAATATATTTAAAAAAATTTGAAACAACCTGAACCTGAAACAAAATATTCCTTAAAATATGTTTCTGATCTTTAATTTGATTGTCGTCGCAAATTATATATCAATAAAGACAAATCACGATTCTTGTTACTGGTGAAGTATGTGCGTGATATTAAAAAATATGTTAAGCAGGCCATTTTAAATATTTATGTAAAAAGAATATCCTTAATCTTTATTGTTGTTTTTTATATTTTCGTGACAATATTGTAATATGGTACAAAGATGTGTGATTTTGACAATTATTGTAGTTACAAGTTCATTTTGAAAGGTATACATAATATTATTGTTTAAAGGTAATAAAAATATCATTCTACACTAAGACTGAACAAGTTGATGTGAACACTGTAGAAAACATCGTGTTGAAACGGTGGAGCATTTCCACGATAGACGCCATGCACAATAGTTTATGTAATTAATATAAATATAATATAATATAAACATATAAATAATCAATAACAATAAATATGTAATTAAAATCTAATTAATGACTCTAACTTTATAATCCCTAAGCCCTATTGCCTCCCACGTTACGACTCCCATATACTTCAGCTATTGCTGTAAGGTTAGGAAAAACGAGTATTTCGACCATCATTAAGTTTAGTTTTAAAACAATTCAGTATATTCATAAAAATAAAAATGTAAATAAATATAATAAATATCATATAAAATATAATGAATTATTTGAATAATAACTCAACAATGGACAACTGAAATTATGTAAAATATTAAAAATACATAATTCCTATTCCAACAATTATATAACTAAATTATAAATTAATAATTTTGGTTAGATATAGATAACTAAATAATTAAATTGTTATAAATTTTGCTTAAATTTGAAGAGTCAGCAATGAATTATTTTAACATTAATAATGGTCTAAAATTTAGACCATCATTAAGAAACCTAGCCGACTATTTAGACTCTAAATAGTCGGCTAGGTTTCTTCCACCTGTTTCTTAGCCTTACAGCAATAAGACTAAGGGTGTATAGGAGACGTAACGTGGGACGCAATGGGGATTAGAGATTGTAAATTTTGTTTTTAATTATTATTACACGGTACACGGGAAAAACAAGCAATGTCACATTTTATACATTCTGAGAAAAAAACGATTTTGAGTTTAACTTTTATGTTGTGTGAATACTACTTAGCAGTTTTTTTGTTTCATTTTTAACATAATAATGCTTTAATATGTTTTTAGCAAGTCAATGTGTTACATGTTAAAATATACAATAACATTAAAAATTGTAATTTACAGGTGTAGAATCCTGACAATGCATAAAAAGTATTCTCAATCAACAAGTCTTTAAGTTTTCTTCTGAATGCGGACACACATGCACACACAGACGGGGGATTTCCGATATGCTGAGGTATTCTGGCATGGGATACTCAGCTCGGCTTTCCTTCTGGTGTCATAGTTGTGATAATCACCATTTAATTTGAACTTGGTTATACTGTCGTAGGCAAACACAGCACATTTGTATATATATATATATATATACACAGATTAATGTTAATATCTTGTTTTGTTTGAATATTGGTCGACATGATTCTCCGGGTGGTATATCAAATATAAGTCTGGCTATTCTTTTTTGTGCGATCAGTATTCTGTCCATATTGGCCTTGGTTGACGCACCCCATAATATGGCATTGTAGGCTATATAGGAGTATGCCAAGGAGTAGTACACTTCTAGGAGTGAATCTCGTTCCAGTGTTCGTTTTAATTTTAGAATTGCATAGAAAGCTTTATTTAACTTTCCCACTACATATTTAGTATGTTTTATCCATGATAATGGTCCATCAACATAAATACCCAGGAATTTGGTCCATTCACTTGTTTCAAAGCTCACACTGGGACATTTATTCTTATAGAACTGAATATATGTTGTTTTGTTTGCATTCAGGATAATTTGTTTTTATAGCACCATTCTTCCATATTTCGGATGACGGCGTTAACGTTGATTTCTAATTCTTGTTTATTTTCGGCTGCTATTATTACCGACGGACGTATCATCAGCAAAGTTTACTACATGATCTGTATCAAGAGATTTTTTCATGTTATTTATAAAAAGTAAAAAGATTAAGGGTCCCAATGTGGATCCCTGGACCACACTAAGATCCAGATCGAAGATATCTGATTTGGTTTCATTGACGGTAACATAGAGTTTCCTATCTGTTAGAAACGACAATATCAGATTCAGAATACTGCCGCGAATTCCTAGAGCATAGAGTTTATCATGGACAAATTTACCATCAATAGTGTCAAACGCCCTAGACATGTCGAAGAATAGTCCAGTAAGAAGTTAACCTTCATCCAGATATTTGTTAACCTGCTCAATAAATTCATGGCTTGCTGTTTCAGTCGATTTGTTTTCTCTAAATCCATGCTGCCCATGGTGAAGCAGGCCGTATTTATAATAATAATATAATAATAATATTGCCTTTTTTCAAAATTGGCGTTATATGAGCAATTTTATATTAGGTGAGACAATGGTTCACTTACCGCATTGCAGCATAATTTTAGTTTTGGTACTGAATTCATCATGCCCGCAGTTCTTTTCGTTTGATACATTTGTTCTTATTTTTTATTGGACAGGTCACGTTGAGACAATAAGTTATTTGGGACATAAACTCATCAAACGCCAGATCCACATTGGCAGTGTGAGTAAAATTCAGTTCGCTTGCTTCTATCATACGGTTGAACGCCTCTAGATTAGCAGTCGAGGTCAGGCGAGCTTTTTTATATTTATATTGTGAATATGGTTCAGTGTCTCCCAATTCTTCAGAGATCGCTAAACATTGTCCTAAGTGGTCCAATATGTGTATATTCTCCCAGGTAGCATTCATAAGTGGCTGACGGTATATTACTAACCATGTAGTCAATTTGGGATGTAGAAGTATGGCCTAACGAGTTAGTAAAAATTTTCGTTGGTTTATCGATTTTATTATTAATATTGAAAGAATCAAATAAATTGTTATACTCTATTTTAAATTTTCGTGTGTGTGGTTCATCCGCAAGCGCCGCTAGATGGGAATATACGTAAATGCGCTTGGCCATGAATGGGGAGACTGACGCTACGATTTAAGAGGGCGGTAGTTGCATGGGGTTTTATCTTTAATACCACATTGGCGAACCATGTTTTATTTTCTTCCTCGTTTATGGAGGCGCTGGGAGATTAGATAAATGAATTGTAATTCGTAAGATGGCGGCACGAGATAACGTTAGTAGAAGTGTATATAAAATATAAAATTGCAAAAGCAAAATTTTATTTGAATCACAGTGAAAATTAAAATACCTATTCTAAGTAAAATTTTAATCTCGTGAGCATCTCATTAAATCATATCTTACATTCCGCCGTTTGTCAACAACATGTGTAGCAAGCGTGAATGTCATGCAAATGACAATATATAAGTACGTTTTTGAAAACTGTGAGCCTTAAATAATATTTTGCGCTTTCTAAGAATTAGTGAAACATCAAAGGCGTTACTAGGAGGAAGTGTACCTTATTTATCAACAGGTATATCAGTGTAATATGTATGAATGTTCAATATATCTGTCAAATTTTATTAATACTTCTTTATTAAAGCACAATAATTATAAATAATGTATTATTGTTATAACAAATCTCTGCTGCATCGATTTGCAAAGATTAATTTCGTTCTTGTTAAATTAATATTAATGAATAGATTTGTTTTTGCTTGTATTAGTGAAAATAAATTGATATAATTTCTCGTATTTTCCTTAGGGATAATTATTTAGTTGTTTCTAACGAAAAACGCACGGAATTAAATTAATTAATTTTTGTATAATACTTGCAATAATTTTATGTGTATTTTAATATCCCCACCCCGCGTTTTTACAATATCGTAAGTTTCTTCCAGTTCGTTAGATGGCGCAAAACATGGTTCTCAATCGTGATAAATAAGATTCCTTTCTATCCTGTATAGGTTATTATTATCTATGGGTAGTTGCCTGGTGCTCGTTTCCGAAACATTGTGTATTGATGTGTCAGGTTTTTATTTTGTATTACTGTTATTTTCGCTGAACCTGCCTGAGGAATCAGGACTCCTGTTGATACACGAGTATTTGATTAGTATATCAATCACTTCGGTGGATTCGACTTAAACTAAATTACGGCATTGAATATTTATCGTTACCTCCCCTTGCAAAGGGTATGTGTCATTTATGTATTACGGTGAAATTGATATGTACAAAATTTACTAGTACACTAATTGTTAAGAATTATTGCAAATAGGGAACTGTAGCGGAATAAGAAATAGAGGAAAAATTCATACTTCACCACGTGTGACACTTTTTGTTCTGACGTTGACATATTAAAGAAAATCCGCTGCTTCATAGTGTTTGATTTTGGCCGGCATTTGGAGATGATTGCGTGTGCAGTCGAATAGTAGCGTCTGGCATATTCCGAATTGACACCTCGTGGATCTATATTATTGAAAACAGGTCTCAGACCGTCTGTACTAGACCAGATAAGTGTAGTCGTACCTACTACTATATTATTATCCGGATTGTTCAGATCTCTTTCATGATTGTTAAATCAAACGTGATAGTGTACTGTCTGCGGGAAAACGTCAATTAATACAAACAGTTTGTTCCCGGAAACAAAGATAAAAAAAAAGAATCTAAAACGTTCAAGGAATATGAATGACTGGCTACAGCCGGATTAATTACTATTATTATTAGTTATGTTTTTCTGTTTTGTTAGAGTTTATCTTGCTTCCCACTAATGTTAAATACTTATGTTAGGCATGTGAAAGAGGATGTAAGAGATCCTGACTCCTCCGTAGTGAAAATCTTAACCAGTGTGTCTCCCAATTGAGCGCTGAAAACCGGTGGTCATTTGATTCAACTTGGGTGGCGCCCTCCCAATTACGACTCTCTTTCGAACTGCACGCCGTCTCCGAAGCTAGCCGTGAGCCCGGTGTAGTGACAATATACATATATCGGTTAATCGCGATTAACTTTTCCTGTGTTGCCGAATTTTTGGTAACAAAATCCAGGAGTAGGTTAGTGCTGGTAGTGTGTTCCATTAGGTTAATATTAAGATCTCCACAGAGGATGAGGAACTCCGACATTTCGACAGCTTCAACTAGTATTGATTGGAGTCGATTCAAAAAAGCTTTTCAAATCACCGCTAAGTGGTCGATATATGTTTATATGTTTTGTTTCAGTAAGTGCAGCCCTATACTGAGTTCGTTTATTTTCGGTATGGGTTCATATTTTATTCCTTTTTTTGGCATATATGCTTGTTCCGCCATGCCTGTGTCTTTACCTAATGAAGTATGTACATAACTCGTATCCCGGTAAATTCGTCAATTCCAGTGTGTCGCTTGTGCACCATGTTTCGGTTAGACATAAGATCGAATATTACTAAGTTATATTACACTGCCATTTAGATACCCCTGGAGTTCGTCCAGCTTATTAAACAAGCTTCGTGCATTTAGGTGCATCACGCTTAGTTTGTTTCAAAAAAGTATTGTTGGTGTTATTTTTACCTTCGTTTTCGTTCTGTGTTTTTGGTTTGAAGTGCCTGTAGTACTTCAATAGTGCATTCTCGGGCCACAGATCAGGAGAGAACACTCTGTCAGTATCGTTATCATTAATAGAGAATTTGAATGCAGCTATGTTATTTGATCTCTTCCTCTTTGGTATCAACACTCAGTCGCGAAATGAAAATCCATGTATCTTTTGCAACCGCTTTTATTTGCGATCTGTTGTTTGCACCAACTATTGAACGATTTTGTTTTCTACTTCTTCTTTGAGTCATAGGTATTTGGGTGTTTCCGGGGATGGCGGTAGATTTATTGTAACTTATATTTCGATTTTATTTATTTTTACTTGTGTCGGTAACAACGTTAGAATATTTGTTGTACGTATTTTTACTGTCCGTGTTATAACCTATTTATAACCTAACCACGACAAAGGCTAGATTCTCGGGTTATAAACCTTGGTTTCTTACAAAAAAAATGTGCGACCTCCTTTTCCTAAGGCTAAAGTGGAAACCAAGGGCCGTAACCAACTCAGTCTGCTGGGCCGTAGGTAACAGTAATCTTAAAATTTTAAAGGGCGCCAGTGATAAAAGCCGAGTATCACTCTCGTGCAGGTGTTCGCACTTAAGAAAAGGTGTCTCTTAAATTAAATACGGCATCACAAATTTTTCGATAACTACGATATGATACGGGTGGTAACATACCTTAATAATATCCAAATCAATCTTTTATATCACAAACTAACTTAATTCTGGCTCAGATTTGCAAAACTAACCATTTATGGAAAATAGTGATCACGATCGACATGCATAAAGGTCAAATTAAACAGTGATAAAACAATAATAAAATAAAACAAATGAAAACTTATCCGTGTTTCCCTCGTAGTTTGATATAAGCAAAGCCTCGCTTACAGAGGCCTGCAGTCTAGCTTCGGTTAGTAACACTCCTCGGACAAGCAGCTCACGGACATTCCAACTTTCTAAATTTTTTTTTCGTCATTGTTGGCAAATTTGGATATCTTTTTTTTTAAAGTACGACATGTTTTATCCACTACTCTCCAACATTCTCCATTTATGTAAAATAAATTTAAAATATCGTTATTTGTGTAATTATTTACTACACCAGCCATTATGTCTTTATACTAATGTCAAACAAAAGACGACTATCAAAGTAGACAATCATAATACTTAATTATAATGTCATCCAAGGCTGTCTAAGATCACTAAACAAGGCATAAACGGCATTCTTAGGGGAATTATTTAGAAAACTGCTTACAACTCAAAAACTATTAGAAAAAATGGGTTCTATTTAAAAAAATGATTTTTACTGATTTGAAGTTGTTGGAAGTTGTCGCTAATTTTGAGCGGCCCTGTATACTTCCTGGTAACTTTAATATCACCATTCGTTTGTCCATGGTATCAACTAGCAAAATGCCAAAAATGAAGATTTCAAGTGCAGTACTTCCAGAAATACAGAATTTTCAATATACC
>JAFFZR010026078.1:0-12413 GCA_018397195.1 Lethrus apterus | reverse complement strand
TTAATGGTAATGGTTTGCGTCGCGGGCTCTTATATTAATAACACTTGCACAAATTAAACGTATGTTTTTTTAAATTTGTTTATTCTACTGTTAAGGAAACAGTATAAGTTTCGAACATTTGCAAGTGGATTTTGATCGTTTTTACTTATACCGGTTTGGATTTTGATCGCTTTTCCAAAGGGTACCCTTATTTTACAGGCTTATTTTACGGACTGTGATCATTTTTTCGTGTTTTTAACAATGCTGATATATAGCTTTGAAGGTTTACTACAAGATGGCATCAAAATCTCTATTTTTCGAAAAATGTGACTTTGATCGTTATTCCCGTGTACCCTTCAATTGACATCGCTTTGAAACAATCCGAACTGACGTTAATACAGAATTAACACACTATATAACTTTTCTCTTAGTTCGTTCATATTATTATTAGTATTTTTAAATGCGGTTATATGGGATTGCTGGTCTAATGGCTTAGTGAATAGGCTAGTAACCTCAAGGTCCTGGGTTCAAGCCTTAGTGGCGGACAGTGTAAATTTATAGACATCACAGATATAAATTTTCAATGTTTGTGACTTTGAATTGGCCTTCCGACCGACTATTCTGATTAGGTTTTCCACGTTTCCCTAATCCTTGTAGCGAATGCTGGAATAGGATTTAACATCTGTAGGACGGTCGTGGCCGTAACCAAACCCTCCCTTTCAGTCCAGATAAGTTCTGGTGTGGTGAAAGGGAAGCATGGGAAAAAATGTCTATAATGTGTCCCCAAAGAAAGAAATTGGCGTTTAAGTTTGACTTGCAGCTCCAGAATTATTATTACTCTGAATAAAACATTGTAATATATTCGCCTACTACGCAAAAATGAACAACTGACCTTGAAAATATGAATTTTTGAAAAATCTATATGAAAATTAATAATTGTCAATACATATTATATATTGTTGAAAAGGGAATAAAATTCCCGTTCCGTATAAAAAATTAAAACTTATGTCACAACTCAAATTTGGAGAACGTTTTCAAAAAACTAACAACGCCACTGCATTCTTATCAAAAAAGGGCCTGAAGAACGTGGACAATATTTTCCTTCATTTTTCCAATTAAGCAAGATATAGCCTTAAAACGAAAATTGAAAAAATCGAATTTTTGCCCATAACTCGAAAACAAAAGACGATAGCCAACTTTGGCTTTCACCATTGAATTTTTCTTCAAAAAAGCGATCGAGGATGTTAGAGTAATTTTTCTGTATCCATCCTGTTCCCTATGAAAACATCGAAATTTGCCCATCCTGTACAGGCGAACTCGTGATACTCAGTTGTACACAGTTTATTAAAAAATAAAATTATCTACAACATAGAACCTGTAGTGCTAAAAAAATCTATTATGACAATTTACTGTTGAACTCGAGCAACAAAAATCAGACGGCTTGGAAAATTATTAATATGGAAACTAAAATAAAATTCACCTGCAGTATAAATGTCCATGCAGTAGATAAAGAAAGCGAACTCAACATTGACCCCAATTATCTTACCCATGTATTTAATTACTTCTTCAGCCACTCCTGTATTGTTAATTCTAATCCTTCGGGTTTAACTGGTACATTAAATATTCCATTAATTTCTTACAATTTCTTTTTGATTCCAACTCATACCTACGAAATAAATAAAGTCATAAGGAAGTTTCAATAAAAAAGTCATCCGGCATAGATGAAATTCCTTGCTTCTTATTAAAATTCTTTAGTGACCTCACCGTTAGTTCATTGTGTAAATATTGCAATGACCGCTGGGGTTTACCAGGATAAATTAAAACTGGCAGAAGTAATTCCATGCTTATAGAAGGGAAAACCTAACGTTTCACAAAATTATCGTCCAATATCTTTGTTGCCGGTCTTCAGCAAAATCTATGAAAAAGTCTTAAATAAAAGACTACAATCTTTTATAAATAAATATAACATGCTCATTGGCTCACAATTTGGTTTCACCTCTAATAAGTCCACAAAGTATGCAATTTTCAATGTTTTGAATTATATTTATGATAATTTAGACAATAACCGACTAACAGCCAGAATAGTCTTTCAACAGTAAGGCATTTGATGTTATTGATCGCGACCTCCTGCTCAATAAACTGGATTGTTAGGCGTATGCCGGCATTACCCTCAAAATGTTTAAATCATATCTATTTAATAGGTATCACGCTTCGTCAATTGTTAGAACTACTGATGGTGTTATAGGAAGCCATATTTCCGAGCTATCAATGAAAACTAATGGTGTTCCACAGGGATCAATTTTCGGACCAACATTCCTACTTTTTGTCAACGACCTAAAGGATTCTCTAAGCAATTGTCTAACATCCCAATATGCCGATGATATAACCTGTGTGGAATCAGAAATATCAGTCGCCGACATTTCACTGGCAATGAGTAACATCGCTACCAATATGTCCAAGTGGTGTACCCAAAATAAATTATTACTAAATTGCAGAAAAACAGATTTGATTCATTTTACGAAAGGTCCAAACTACAGCTAGAACATTTACGTTAAATCCACAGATACGTTAATTCCGGAATCGCCGCGCTGCTGCTTCCTGGGCTTAATTATCGATCCGCGATTGTCTTGGGATATGCATTGTGAGGAGTTGTCTAAGAGACTTAGCTATGCGTTATACGGCTCACATATATTAAAAAAGAGTGTAACAGGGTTGTCTTTTAAATTATTTTATTTTACCAACATTGAATCTCGTCAGCATTATGCTATCATTTTTTGGGGATCATCAATACACTTTAAGAATTGCAGACAAGCACATGTGTTCACGCACTAAGTTAAATTTGCCAACGTCGAATTATTCATCATTACGAAAAAAATCATATTTTTGCGATACATCTCAAAGTTTATTTATATGCTAATTTTACGTTTTCAGTATGCATGTTTCTGAATGTTGTGCTACTGACGTTTTAACAGAATTACATCTTTGAAAGTTTACCTTAACGAAACTATCCATAATCTTGTAACGATTATTATTTGACCAAAGCTTGCCTCGTTATAAAGCAATACATAACAGGCAGTATTCAATCCATTCTAATACATCAATAAATAACAATTAACATTGCTTTAGCGTAGGAGTGATCAAATGAGGTCACTATTAATTATATCCATAGGCCGGCGTATATGTAATTGTTGCATTTATGTAACCTGAAAAAGGAGAGCAGTATAGCATTTTTTGAACGAGTAAATCAATGCAACGATGTTTATTACAGTGCTGATCTCATGAGGGTTGATTTTCTGAAATTGTTTTGGTACGTGTGGAAATGTTTCTTGCGGCATTACCATACATTCATGAAGCCTTTGTTACCAGTATAGAATGCTGATGATGAGAAATTTAAATTCAGCGATGTATATGAATTTATTAATATTTCTTCTTATTCGATATCACTTTTCACATAGCTATAAAATCGTAAAGATTATCTTTTATAAGTGGCTATTAATAAGTTGTTTTCGTTAAAACTTAAATTTATAACTCATGTTTTGTTTATAAAACGTGAACGTTTACATAATAAAATAAGTTGATATAAAATTGTTTCCAGTTTTTCGCAGTTTTTGTAATTACTTTAGACATGTTTCACAATAAATTCGTTCCTAAACAAATTCGAGTTCTCGCACTCATAAATAAAACAAAACAGGTGAATACATATCGTTTTAATTGAAACGTGTCTGAGCTACATCATGTAAAATATCTATATACATTATTAACAATACATATAAGTGTTCATATATCACTCCAGTGTCTGGCGCACATCACAGCATTTTCATTGCACGTCCATAGGTCCCGGAGGGTAGATGGGGCTTGTAGGGATTAGCACACCAGGAGGTGCTCCTTCAGGAGGATGTTCTTGCATCTCCCCATTTGGCACCGGAGTCGGTTGAAGGTTTTCCTGTTACCCCAGTCTAGGTCCGATCCTGCAGGGAGTTTTTCTTTTGGATTCCAGGTTGGGATATCATTGACTGCTAAGCGCTGTTCCCACTTTGCCTCCTTGGTCGCAATTTTAGAGGCTGTGTAGATTGCATAAAGTTTCGCCTTGATTTTAGTCTGGCCACTGGCGGGACATGCTGATGCAATGGTTGTCTGGGGTCGTCGCATTGCCTGCTTCGTTCGGCCATGGCTAAGGTTTCCCTCCGTATTTGCGGTGGTGCAATTCCGGCTAGCATGTACAGTTGGTCGAGGCTGGAGGGTTTTAGACATCCCGTTATTAATCTGCATGTGTCATTCAGGACAGGGTCCAGTCTATAGGCGTGTGCAGATCTCTCCCATACGGGGGATGCATACTCGGCTGCGGAGTAGCACAGCGCAAGGGCCGAGGAGCGCAGGACGTTAGGGTTGGCTCCCCAGCGAGCATTAGTCAGTTTCCGGAGGATGCCATTCCTGGTGTTGACTTTGGCCTTGGCTTTATCGATAGGCTATCTGTAGGTCAGAGAGCGGTCCAATGTAACCCCTAGATAGACTGGGTTTGGGCAGTGTTGCAGTCTGACTGAGTTCCACTCTATTTGCAACAAACAACAAGCATGTCTGCGTCTTCGCTGGGTTCGGGCGAAGCTGATTTGACCTATAATAATCACTCAGCCTTTATAGGGATTCTGTTAAGTGCTCCTGTATCTCTGCGATGTTTTGTGCCTGGCAGATGATAGCTACATCGTCGGCATAGATGAAGCTCCTTGTTGTTGTTGAAGAGCATGGGTGCAAGCACGCTACCTTGGGTAAGGCCATTCTTCTGGTTCCTCCAGCGGCTTCTTGTTCCTTGGAACTCTACACAGAATCTTCTGTTAGATAGCATTGTTTTTATCACTTTCGTTAAAATTTTTTCCAGTAGTATTTTATGATTTATAATGTTATATGCCGCCGTCAGATCTATAAAGACGGCCCCGGTTTTTTCTTTCCTTTCATAGCCGTCCTCAATGTGTTGGGTGAGACTTAGTACTTGGTCAGTACAGGACCTCCCAGGTCTGAATCCTGCTTGCTGGGGGATTAGATGGTTTTCTATTTGGGGCCCAAACTTGTTCAGAATAAGGCGTTCATAGAGTTTGAACGGGGAGCATAACAGTGACACCGGGCGGTAGCTTTTGGCATCTTCCCGTGGTTTTCCCGGTTTGTGGACGGCTACGACTTTAGCTTTTAACCACAATTTTGGTATTGTGTTGTTGGTCCAGCATGAGTTATACATTTGAAGAAGCCAGTTCAGGGCAACTGGGCCTAAGTTTATCAGGAACTCATTCAGGATGTCATCAATACATATCGTTAAAGCATCAAATAATTACAAATTACATAATTATATATTTATAAAATGACACAGAAAGTTAATTTAATAATTTAATTGTGTTGCCAATTTTAAATTCCAATGCCATGAGTCATGAAACAAATCATCCATGGTACTTCTATCGAACATTAAATAAAATTTATTGCCTGCATATAAATGTTTTATCGTGGGCCTTGGTATTATTTTCTGCTAGATTTAAATTTAAAAAGTTGATTGAGCCCATAAATCATGCACACTTTAAACTCAGTGAAATGTAATAATCAGTTTCGTTATTTCATAGCTAAACGAACAAGTTATTCGATGAATAAAGTAGTTGGTTCAATGAGTTTTATTTATAGGATTATAATATAATATGATTGCGCTTTATAGCGATGGATTAATATGGCGCTTTTGGATATTAATAGAACCCATTCTTCTAAAACCGTTTTTTCTTGTTTTGTTAGTCCTTTTCTTCATTCGGAACATCTGGGATCTCGATAAACAGAAAGTAAGAACATATATCGTCTCCCTGATCCAGTAACTACAAGTTTAGAACTATTTGAAATATTACTTAATGATTATAAAAAAAAATAACTTTGATTGTTTATTCGCTGCAGGTAAATTATAAATGTATCTTCACTGGTCGATGTCGTTTAAATATATTATTTACAGGCGAGCTAGTCAGGTCAGTACATTGTATAAAAACATTTAATAATCAATAATAATTCTTTAATAAGATCTTTAAATTAATGATTTTTCAAATAAAACTTGGTAAAATATCTTAATTTTTCTCATAAGGGAGGTTGCACCAACCTCAATTAATTTTAAACTGATTCATTGATAAAAATCTATGGCTAACTGGCCGATGGATTAATTGTCTTTCTTCGTAATTTCCTATCTCTTGCATTCGTTTTCCAGTCATCAACACTCGTAAATCCCTTTTTACTTCCTCTTTCCATCTTACTTTTGGTCAGCCCTTTCTTTTTCTTCCCCATTACCCCTTCCAGCAGTAGCTTGGTTATTCCTGTTTCCGGCATTCTCTCGATGTATCCCATCCATCGCAATCTTCGTGCTCTTACTACTCCTGTTATACTTATATCTTTGAAGAACTAATTTAGCTTTTTATTTGTTCTTCGTTCCCATCCATCTACAGTTTTCTTGCCTCCAAATATGTACTTAAGCACGTTTCTTACTCATACTTCTAATCTGCTTTGATCTGCTTTATTTAACACTCATGTTTCATATCCATACCATATCTGTCTTATTACTGTAGTGTACATCTTCAGTTTCGCCTCTCTGGATATATTTTTGCTTCTTCTCTAGTGCGTGACATTATTCTTTGTTTTTTTTTTTTTTTTTGGTGAATACAGTCCTCAAATTTATATTCAATTCCTCCGGTGCATTCATGTCAGGTAGGGGTTTCCTTTTCTTTCTTAAATACCTCGTCCGTTCATTCCATGCATTTTTGTTTTTTGTTTTCACTTTATCGTTTGATAGTGTTTGAAGTCAACAAATATGATCATTGTAGGTTTTTTCTATTCATAATTTTCACCTTGTGATAAATTTGATCGATTGTGCTTCTCGCTCACCGAAAGCCACATGGGTATTCGCCTATCTCCTTTCCCGATTCTTCTATTAGTTTACTCTTTATACATATAAACTGCCAGAACTGTATATACTACGTTTAACAAGGAGGTGTCCCTGTAGTTCTTACATTCAGTTATGTCCTCTTTCTTATGTAGTGGGCATATAATTGCCTGTCTCCATTCGGTTGGTAGCTCTTCCTTAGTCCATATTCCTTTTATCAGATCTAGTATGTGTTCTATCAGATTGTGCCCTCCATATTTGATTAGTTCAGCCATTATTTAATCACTGGACCTGGACTCCGTTTTATTTCTTTGGCTATTAGATTCTTTTTCATTGTCATACTCATCCACTTCGTTTTCCTCACATAACAGTTGACTAAAGTACTCCTTGTATACATTTAGAATGTCCTCCTGTAATTATTTTCCCATTCGTATCCTTATAAAACACTGTTTTCCTGTGGAAATCTTCTTTTTCCGTTTTTTTTTTGCCCTTGATACAAATTCCTGATGTGTTTATTCTTATAACTCTATTTCCTGAAACATTTTTTAAATATAATTTCTTTTTTTAATTCCTTAATATTGTTTTGTTTTTTTTTCTCATATTTAATATTCGCATTTTCTGTCCGTCCTGTTAAAGATAAAGAATGCATTCTGCATTCTTTATATAGAGAACGAACAGAATTTACGAAACGCAATGAAGAAAATTTGAAATACAATACGAAAAAGCCATCGGAGAAACACGTACGCGAAGGACAATCTAACGCCTAAAAATTGTGTGGCATGTAGGGTTGAAAGGGCGTTGAATTTCAGGAATTTATGAAGTTTATATTACGCTGCAATGATAAAAATGAAAAGAGAAAAGGTTTCGACAAGAAAAGTCGTAGGTGTATAGATGATAATGGTGTGAAAATAATAATAAATATTGGATATAGAATTACTATAAGGTTTTTGTGGTTATTTGTGGTCATTAGAGTATTATAGAGCAGAATTAATTAGATTTTTTAGAAGATATGGAATGAATGTGCGGATTGAATAAATGAATTTCTAGGAATGAAGATGACATAGGAAAGAAATGCAATTAAAACAAAGATTGAAATTTATATAATGTATTCCGTGATTATCTTAATGTTAAATATTTTACTCTTTACGAGAAATTCTTAAGGCACGAAAACTTCTGCATATGAAACGTAGTTTCATAACACAGTGAATTTAAAATAACTTCAACATCATCAAAATCTGCATGTAAATGTAACCCTCATCGTTTAACTATAAATTTAGTTTTGCTTTCTTATAAATAATATTTGTGTCAATTTTACTATTAATAATAAAATTTTAAAAATATCGAATATTATTTCAAAACGAATTCAAATTAAACGAATTTATACTGGAAAAGTATGTAAATATTTTCATTGCATTTGTATGTAAACATTTGTGGTCGATGTTTAGTTATTCAGTTGAATGGAGAATAATATTTTGACATGATTGCTTTTCAAACGTTAACAGGCAATTTTCTGTCAGTTTATCGATTCAGATATTCTCAATGAAAAATAAGTTGTAAAAATCGTAAACTAAATAAACCATTGGATTTTTCGCTTTTATGGATGCTTTATTTTAATGGTTTTATAAAGATCGAAGGGTATAAATGTTCCTAAAATGTAATCGTAAATGTCGATTTTTTAAAAATTATAATTCTGAATGGCGACGTTAATACTTAATATGATTTTCATATTAAAAAAACAGAGAAGCTGCCAACAGATTATATTTATATTTATGCTACTTTATTTAACACTTTTATAAAGTAAGAAGGTTTTATAACATTTTGCCTTAAATCTTGTGCTAGAGTTACTTTATCTTTTCTCTTAAAATTGGTTTTTATAAATTCAATTAACTTTAAGTGTCCGTTGTAATTGGAATTGGGGATAAATGAAATTTAATACAACGTTAAAAAAATGGAATAAAAAACATCACAACGGGCAGTACACTTTATTTGAAATTCAACAGAAACTTAAACCGTTACATGCAGATATTTAATGAAATTTTCCAAGTGGTCTTTGAATTAAAAGCTTCTTGCGAAACTTCGTAACATTGCAGTCTTTTTATTCAAATTGAAATATAGGTATTATTAAATTTTGTATTACATCAGCGTAAAGATTAATTTAAATTTCCTTGCCTCTAAGTCCGATGGATTATTATAAGAAAGACGTTTCGTAAATCCTCTTAAATAAAAGTATTTCTATACTTGTAACAATATTGTTGTTTAGATATTAATAAATTGATATACAGGGTCATTGTGAAATATGTACTGACATTTTAACAGGTGATAGCTGACAATAGCCCAACTCCTAATATGCAAAAATGACGCTCCTATGTTGAAGGGTGTGCCAGAAAAACATATTTTAAGTTTTGAGTAAAATATGACAATAACGCCGAATTATCATCAATAAAGGTTGTTTTGCAACATTTCATGTTATTCCCAAAGGAAGATTTTCAACGCGACACATATTGAAATGGACACAGGATCGTTCTTAGAACCGAATGCCCGTATAAAAAAAAGAACATTTTTCGAAAACTTAAAATAAAGATGGGACCGCCGTTTTTGCGGATTTGGGTTTGGGTTAAGGTCATCACCTGTTAAAATATCAGGACCTATTTCAGAATGATCCTGTTTATCATTTCCGTGTGTGTTATAAATTATGTTAGTCTTCTTCGGTAAACGAAGGTTTAACCCAACAAGAAGTTGCTAACCGGTTACACGTTTCTCAAAGTCAGGTTAGTAAAGCGTGGAATCGATACAGAACCATAGGTAGTGCCGCATATACTCATGGTGGTGGGAGGGAAAGTGCTACAACCTGGAATGGATTGGCCGCCTTGTTCTCCGGATCAGAATTGTATTGAACATGTGTGGGTTGAAATGTCAAGACAATTAAACCGCCTACAACAGCCACCCCAGACATTACAGCAGCTTTCCAATGTTTTGCGAGACATTTGGCAAAACATTCCACAGCCTTTCATTAATAATTTAATTGACTCTGTGCCGAACAAATTGAGGGCACTCCGGAGAGCTAGGGGAGGACCCAAACGATATTAAACTGGGCTATCAACTCGATATTTGAAGAAGTACCATTAAGCCAAATCACAATAAAAATTCTTATTTTTGTGCATTGCTATACTTTGCTATCTCTTTAGTATTCTTGTTTTATTTTTGTTTAAAGAATCATATACCTAATAAAAAATGTGATAGATTTAGGCGATACTTTGTGAAACTCCATAATCACAAAATAAAAACACAAAAATTGTTGTATGATTTCACTTTATTTGTTGTATTGCTACGACAATTGTTTCACCACACAGGTAGATGAATCCACTGTGTGGCGAACAATTATCTTACTAATACAAGAAATAAAGTAAAACCATACAACAATTTTTGTGTTTTTATTTTGTAATCATATAATAAATTAGAATACATAATCAATCTGTATTTTCATTAAAACCCAGAATTTATTGCAAATATACAAATTATCCACTTCAATTTTTGAGCAGTGTATATGGCTCTATACCGGGTGTTCAAAAAGGTTGTCGGATATGTTACCCAATTATAGTACTGATGGAAACAAACAAAAAATCTTAGTGAAAATGGGTCCGCAACTCAACTGTTTCTGGGATATAGTCGATTTTCTGTTTTAAAATCAAAAAATTTGATTATTGATACTTGATACTCCTAATAAAATAATATTAGTGTCAAATTCTTGGTTAATTATAATACTTATCTTTTTTTTTTTCTAGAGCGTGCAACCGAATTGAAACTCGAGTTGTGCAATAAAATATATTTATTACAACACACCAAATATAATAAATATAAAAATGTGTTTCGTAATCTTTATCAAGCAATAAATATATTTGACGGTTGTTATATTTTACTATGGAAACCTTTTTATAAAAAGAGTTTACTATGAATTTGTTCCATCAATTAGTTCAAAAGGTTGAAATATTTAAACATAAAAGTAATTAATGAATCAAACTATACAATTCCTAAACCCTATTGCGTCCCACGTTACGACTTCTACATACTCCAGCTATTGCTGTAAGGCTAGGAAAAACGTGGAAAGAAACCTAGCCGAGTATTTCGACCATTATTAAGTTTAATTCAATTCAATTCAGTATATTAATAAAAAAATGTAAATTTAAAAATTATAATCATTTTAAATATAATAAATTGTTTCAATAGTAACTCAATAATGGACATTTGAAATTATGTAAATTAATAAAAATTCGTAATTACCATTTCTACAGTTATATAGCTAAATTAAACTATAAATTTAGTTAGAGGTAGACAATCAAATAATTAAATTATTATAAATTTTGTTAATCATTTCCAAAACTAATCTTTTTTTATAGTTAGTTTCTTTATCAATAATTTCCACATCTCTAATGTTAAATTTATGTCCAGTGTCTTTAGTGTGTTTTGAAAGTGCTGTGTCTGTTATGTTGTATGCTGTTGTAGTGTATTTATGGGTGTATATACGTTTTTTTAAATGTTGTTTTGTTTGTCCTATGTATGTTCCAGGATAATTTGAACATTGAATTTTTTAAATAATATGTGTTTGTTTATCTTTGGGAGTTTTGCTTTTTAATTGAGTAAAAAAATTATTTGCTGTGTTAGTGTTTTTATGTGCAAGTATAATGTTATATGATTTTAAAATGTCTTTAATTCTTTCAGATAATCCTTTTATTTATATTTGTTTTATCTGAATTGTTATTATATAATTTATGAATTCTTTGTTTAATTACTTTATTAGAAAATGAATTAGGATAGTTACTATTGTTTAAAAAAATTTTAATTTTATCTAAATTTTGTTTTCTAAATTTTGCGTGAGATAATTTTATATCTTGATCAACAAGACTATTAATGACACTTTTCTTATATATTAAAGGAATATCTGAATAATAATTGATATATCTGTTGCAATTGATTTCTTTAATAAACCAATTTGTGTATATTTGAGTGTTAATGTGTTTAATTTGTATATTTAAAAAATGTATAGTGTTATTTCTTTCCGTTTCTAAAGTGAAATTTAAACGTGTGTGGTATGAATTAAAAATATTTACTATATCTTTAGTTTTATTAATAGGTACACACGCCAAACAATCATCAACCTATCTTTTATAAAATGAAATATCAAAGTCTAAATTATTTAAGCAATTGAATTCTAAGTCTTCCATAACTAAATTTGCAATAAGTGCAGAAATGGGAGAACCCATTGCAGTCCCAAATAATTGAGTATAAATATCATTATTATATTGAAAATAACAAGAACTAAGATAGAGTTCAATTGCTTTTATAAATTCAGCTTTTGGTAAGTCAGTAAATTCTTTTAATTTATTCCATTTTTTGTTAATAATGTTTATAGCTAATGTGATGGGAATGTTTGTATATAAAGATACTACATCTAAACTAATTAAGTGAAAATTTTCAGGTACTGTTTGATTTTTTAAAAAATGTATTAATTCCCAAGAATTTTTAACATGATATTGTTGTTTGCCAACAATAT
>JAFFZR010026070.1:0-13133 GCA_018397195.1 Lethrus apterus | reverse complement strand
TGCCCAATTCAATTTGACTGAATTTACGCGTTAGGATCGAACACCCAGTATATTAAAATAGAACTGTAAGCACATCTGAAGGTGTAAGTAGGTCTTTAGTAAGATATTTCAAAATTTCGTTCACTTATTCTAAAAGGTAATTAAAATACAACCGCTTTTTTCAAACAATGTAAGTGACATAATTTTCAGAAAATCCAAAATATCTCGGAAATTAACGAGTTTAGGGATAAAGTATGTTATATCTTTTTTGTTCATAATTTATTGGTACTTCCAAATAATATTGGGGGTATTGTATTAAAAAACAAAATTGAAGTCTATACCACAGTTATGAAACACTCTGTATACATATCAATATTTTTAAATTATAGATCAATCATAATCCTACAACTATTTGTAGAAACTTTTTTTTATATCTGTCACTGTTTACTAGTTATTGAGGAATTCCCTACCAGTGAAACATCCTGTATATTTGAGGCAAAAATTGACAAACACAGAATGAACAATAATACTGAGAAAACGGAATTGATGATAATATGAGGAGGTGAACAAATAGAAGTACAGCTAAACAGCAAAAAATTGGCTTGTTTCTGTTTTTTGAACTTCAAATACCTAGGCTCAGTTATAAACGAAAAAGTGAAATTGATAACAGGTTAACAAACGCAAATAAGTTATACCATGCCTTGAACAAAAGTATCATACGGAAAAAAGAAATCACAAGCAAAACGAAGGCAAGAATATTTTAAAGTTTATACGTGCTAGTATTAATCTACGGTTGTGAAGCGTGGATACTGAGTGACATGGACAAACCCAGATTACAAGCTAGAGAAATGAGATTCCTTAGAGCTGCACTAGGTGTAAGTAGCAGAGACTGAATTAACAATTAACGCGAGGAAATGAACACTAAACCATTACTAGAAGTAATTGAAAAACGACAGTTAATATGATTCGGGCATATTACGCGAATGAATGACACTAGGAAAATCAAAATTATCTGGAAAGCAGGAATAGACAAGAAAAGGAAAACAGGGAGACCAAGCAGGACATAGAACGGAGAGATTGCCAAAGAACCACAACGAAGAGGTATCAACTGGTGTCAAGCTGAAAGGCTTGAAGAAAACACCGAGCATGGAGAACTCTGTGCCTCGGTTCTTCGACGCCGCGCCGTAAGGTACAAGAGAAACCGCTTATGTATGTATCTTAAATCTTTCATGTTCTCAAAAACACTTATTATATCCAATAAGTATACATTTTTTAGCCAACGAGAATGAAAATTAATTAGACTTCTCACATCTAATTTTGCTTTTTTGAGAAAGGACATTTTTAGCATTTCATGAGAATTCTCAGAATAAGAATTGCAACTTTATAGACAATTATATTTAACTTTTTAAGTACATGGAAAGCTTCATTTATAGAGCGTGCCCATGAGGATGAGCCATGTAATTAAGTAATAAGTCATAGTTCATAGTTTCAAAAATCTATCAATATATGACGCTTTGTTGTAATGACTTCACACTTTCCAATAAAAACGAAAGCGTAATTTTAAGGAAAAAGTCAAATCAACATAAACAATGGGTTTGTAATCTTTTCCAGTCAAAATTACCAGTACTTTTCTCAGTGCAAACAAATGAACTAAAAAGTCAGTGCGGTCTAGAATCCTGCAAGGATTTATAAAATTCAATAAATAAATATTGTAATCTTTGGTCTTGTGTTTAGTATTTTGAAATATAATATAAAAGAAAACACATATAATTCTTCATCTTCTTAGCTTTTCTTTTCCCAATTTTCAATCTGAATATTTATCAAGAATATGAGAAGAAAAAGAGTGGCTATAGTCAGAATGAGAAAGAACGTAAGGTTTAGAACAAATGGAATACATGACAAACCAAAAAAGTCACAGGAACGGCTTAGGAGGTTGATTTGGGGTCAGAAGGGAAGTCAACTTGGTAATGAATCTAAATCTTGAAATGCTTCTTTGGTGTACGTTGAGTTGAAACGTGAACGAATATAAATGTTGGAAAAGAATGATATAGAAAGGATTGAAAGGGACATTAATGGCCGCAAAATACAACTGATTTGCAAGAGACAATGCAGAAGGAATTTGAAGTAGAAATAAGGAATAAGGAAAGAATGAAGTATACCTAAAATGGAGATCAGAGAAAGGAACATACGAATATGGGTGAGAATGATTTTAAAAGAAAGAAGAAGTTGTTGAGGACGAGAGTTGGGTAAGAGGTGGAGAAGAGAAGGTGGAGAAGATGTACGAGTGAAACAAAAAATCCCATCATGAGGTACAGATGAGTGCGGTTTGAAGGAAAAAGGAAGGAGAAGGTTTATTTAAATCTACTTAATACAATTATCTACATTGCGCTATAGATCATCTCTAACTGATACCTTTATGCAATTATGTCCGCTTAATATACAGCTTGTGCAACATTTTGCAACACATTTTGTCGAAGCACAGAATGTTTCAATCAAAGTCACCAAAACTAAATTTTTCCTTGATTCTGTTTCACGTTTTTATGACATATTTATTCCTAAATTGAAATTCACTGATACATACTTGTGTATTATTTCTGGAATTATTTCTTAGGCGGTATTTGTAAGGTAACGTCCAGCTTTACTCGTAAGTAATTCATCTGATGTAAGCTAATAACCTATAAATGCACGTTTTTTAAATTTCAGCAACTATTTTCATTCAACGTGCATTTTTCCAAAAAAACATAACATAAAATTCGAAGATAAATCGAACCGTTGCAATAAAAACTACACGAAAGTAAAGTAATAAATGTCATTTGCTTGATAAATATGAGCTTTCATTTCTGACAATGTTCAGTTATACCTAGGGACAATTTTCGAACATGTAACTATGATTTATAGTAGAAAGTTTTCTATTCGTAAAACGTAATAGTAACTTTTTGGCGTTTTTTATGCACGTAAATTATTCAATTTTAAAATGGTTGCGAAAATTGTTATTTATTATAGTTATTATAATTTTTCGTGATATTTGTAAATAAATAAAAATTAAGTGAATAATCTTTCATGAAACAATTTCAAATAATAATATCCATTTATTATTGAAATGGTAGCGATGATCTTTAATTTCAAATTAAAAAAAAATGTTGAATTTTTCCCTTTAAAGCAAGTAAATAAATAAATTGTGTAGTTCTTGTCGGTAAATTTTGTTCCAAGTTGGAAAGAGATTACTGTCACTCCGCTGCAAATACATTAGGGTCATTTGAAGCTTACTTCATTAGATTAGAGTAAATAATCTTGCACAACTCAATTGTAATTTATAAAAGAACTCAGATTGATGAAAATGTGAGTTGCTATCAGAAAATATTTTTCCATTACATCGGTCGAGATTAAATTGAGATTATGTGAAGAGCAATATACAGTCAAAAGTATGGAATGGGCGGTTTATTTCCGTAAATATGAACTTCATAACAAAATGTCTTGAATAGAAGTTTTTTTACTAATTATTGTCCATACCTTAGCTTACTCGTTGTTATTGTATGTCAACGCATTTCCATGGAAACTTTTTTTTGTTTTATGGCAACCAAGTGATTTTTTTGCTGGTTTTTGTTCCTCTTTTTTTCTTGAAATGACTTGATATTTTTTTCGTATGCTTTAATAACAAAATTTTAGAGAAAATTCTCAAATATTTTATTCAAATAATATTTAACCCAAATTAAATGTTCAACCTGAAGACCCCTTGTAGGTTGACAATAACCTAATCTATCACAAATATTACGAAACGAATTTTGCAGCCAGTTAGGTGTTATTTCTTCAATTTCATGCCTGATTCTTGCTTCCAGATCTTGCAAATTTTCAGTTTTCACTTCATAAATTTTATTTTTTAAATGACCCCAGAGGAAAAAATCTAGGGGACTCAAATCAGGCGACCTAGCAGGCCATGAAGTCTTCTTCTATTGCGTGTTAACATTGTACCTGTCATCGCACATTTATTTCCGGATGAAGATCGATGAAGGAATGTCAAACCGCAATGTTTAGTTTCAACAAGACGGCGCTCCACCACAACATATGTTCGCCTGTTTCTGAAAAACATCTTTCCAGGTCGTAAGACGTCGTGGATTTATTGAATGGCCTGCTAAGTCGCTTGATTTGAGTCCCCTAGATTTTTTCCTGTGTGGTCATTTAAAAAATAAAATATACAAAAAGAAATCAGAAAATTTGCAAGACCTGGAAGCAAGAATCACGCATGAAATTGAAGAAATAACACCTAACTGGCTGCAAAATTCGTTGGGTAATTTTTGTATTAGATTAGGTTATTGTCAACCTGCAAGGGTCTTCAGTTTGAACATTTAATTTGAGTTAAATATTATTTGAGTGAATAAAGTATTTTGAGCATTTTCTCTAAAATTTTGTTATTAAGGCATATGAAAAAAATATCAAGTCATTTCAAGAAAAAAAAGGGGGAATAAAAATCAGCAAAAAAATCACTTGGTTGCCATTAAAAACAAAAAAAAGTTTCCATGGAAATGCGTTGACATACAAAAATAATGAGTAAGCTAAGAAATGGAGAATAATTATTAAAAAACTTCTATTAAAGTCATTTTGTTATAAAGTTCATATTTACTCAAATAAACCTCCCATTACATAATTTTGACTAACCTGTATATTATACTCCGCATTAGGGGATTTCTGGTTAATTCTTCTTCTCAGCATTTGATAATCATAATTTACAAAAAAAAATTCAAAGTTGACTTTTTTATTCCTTGAGTTGTAACCTTTTACTTTAAAAAAATCCAAGAGACGATAATTATAACGTATCGTAAAATAATGCAAAGTTGGTCAAATTTCGAACCACCACTTGTCCCAAGAAAAGGGAAAATTGTTTTGCAAAGTCCTCTGTGTTTTATTAAAAAAATTCTTATACATGATTTCCGTAACTTAAGAGTGCTATTGGCAACGACAAAGCTAAATCAGATGCGGATATTATAAGAATAACATCTAACATCCATTTCAATATTTCTCTTAAAACTTCAGAAATATCCTGTTTCTTTCGAATATCGTAATCAAAACATGATTTTGTCAATAATTAATTGTTTTTTTTTGCCTGCTTTGTTTTACATGAATAATAAATGCTAAATGATCTTTTATTAATAGAATCTTTGGGAACATTTTTTTGACGTCTGCATGGCTCAGAATTTAAAACTCAATCTGTTCCCAAAGACGGGCATCATGAAATCCAATATCAGTATTTCGTACGAATTCAGGATTATGAAAACTATCTTTTGTTTCTACAAGCGGGATTATTTTTCAATGCGTTTTTATTCTATAGTCTTAGTTACTAAAGATACGAATGGTCTCTGAAGATGCTTCTACACTTACATCTTGTATTAGATATCTATTTTCTTTAACAGTAACATAAGTGATAAAACTTGATAATGATGTCATAAAATACTGTTTTTTGCCAGATTTATTGTTTAATTTTATGCACCCCATTTTTTTCTTATGATAGTCTCCACTGGGGCACTTGAATACGTGTGTTTTACAGAAGTAAATATCAAGATGTTATGAAACTAGACAGTATTACATTTTTTGTATTTTTTCTTTTTGCAAAAGTCTGTACATTCAGTTAACGCAATTTTACAATATTAAGTTTTATTTGGCATATCTACATAATTCCATATTTCATCTATTTCGTTGGGTACATTTCTTCCCATCCTCTCCATCTTCTCTTTCCACTTCTGCAATCTTTCCAATCCTTCTACTCTCTCCTTAATTCTCCACCAGCTCCTTCCCATTTCTTTATCTTCCTCCTGGTTTACTTCCTCGCATTCCGTCCACCAATGCATCCATTCGTCTCTTCTGTCTCCGCAAAATCTGCATTGTCCATAATGTTACATCATCCAGTATTTATTAACCTTCTCCTCATTTTTGCACCTAAATCTTTCTACTATTATTTCCTCTTCCAACCTCATTTTTCCGTCTTCCGATTAGTAATCATTTAATTGCTTATTTTTTCAAAAAAATTTTTTATTAGTATTTTTCTTTCAAACATTTTTCTGAAGTATCGCACTACCCCTTCGGGGTTTTGAAATGTTAATAACTCTTTCAAATTGCAAATTTGATAATGAATCTTTGTGCTCTTTTACTTAAAGTTACATCAATGACGTCCCTTTGATACTGAAGTTAAGCATCGAAATGCATCAGGGATGATAAAAAGATTACAATAAAATGTAAGAATTAGAAAGGCTCTAAATTTCTTCCTGCGTGGACCAACCGGTCCTCCAGCTTCCTGTTACAATCTTAGATACTTAAATTTATGCGTGTTACATTTATTAACGTCACATTTTAATTAATTTTTCATAAAATTTTTGGCATTTACAGGAGTCCATATTTCTCATAATAATTTTATATGAGATTTATTATTTAAATTTTTTTTCTTCTGCCCTTCCGTTCATTCGTAAGGGTAACATCTCGCTCATGTGAAATTTATTAATTACAATCAATACAATATTTTGCTAAATAGAATATAAGCAGGAAAGTAAATAATTATCTGAAATCCATACTAAAACAAATATGATGCGACTATCGCATAACACTATGTTTAATATGAGTAAATAATCAATCAATAGTTCCAATAGTTCAGTATTGGATTTCACACGCCACGCCACTTTCAATATGATTATCTTTTTATTCTTGCGTTTCCAAAAAATAAAACAACACATAATAAACCATATTTGCATCGAACTCCTAAAATTGTTTTAAAGTTATGTGCTAAATAGAGTACATATTACAAAGTTTCTACCAACAGAGCCAATCCGTTTAGCGTGTTTTTAATTGAAAATAGAGTTCGACGTAAGTTGGTAATGCAGGTTAAATCTCAGAATATTTGAGGCGAGGTATGTTTCGGAGTTGAAAATAAAACGAAGGGTTTTCTATAAAGTTTCGCCTGAAATACAATGTTTCTGAAACACGACTTTTTCATTTGTGTTTGTTGTTAGTTGCTTTATGATATTACAGTAAGCAATGATAAGAATGAAATGAACAAACTATGTACCAAATATATTTGTTAGCGCAGGAATGTCAGATTTTACACGTTTAAACTTTCAGAAATATGTCTTTTGCCGACTATCTCATTTTAATTGTAATGTAATCAATATTTAAACTCTTAAAACATTCGTTCCGAATGTGAGATTGTGTATAAAGAAAAATTTAACGCCATCATACAAAAATAGAAAAGAATAACCGGGGTAAAATAAAAAGAGTATAGAGAAATCAAAGAAAAAATAGCGAAATAAATATGGTTCTGTCGATAAGCAAAGCGAAAATGTAATTTCAAAAAATGGGAATGGGTTCTGCCTCTTATGCTACTTTTTCTTTCTGCTTCTTATGCTACTTCTTCTTTCTGCCTCTGCTCTCCACATCTCAGTTTATAAAATATCTTAACTCAATCCAAGAAGAAAGCTTTTGGCTTACAACATTTTTTTTTTTTTTTTTAATATCTTAAGGATGTAACAAATAGGGAATAAAGATAAAGGTATTGAAAGGTAATAATGAAATAGACAAAATTTCTATACGAAGGAAGAATTTGAGGTAAAGGCCAAGAAATATTGTGGATAATGAAAATGAGACTTATGTGGAAAAAGGAAAAATGTATTATCATTCCACAAAATAAAAACAAAAATTGTTGTGTGGCGAAACAATTGTTGTAGCAATTACAATAAATATAGTGAAACCAAACAACAATTTTTGTTTTTATTTTGTGATTATGGAATTTCACCAAGTATCGCCTAAATCTATCCAAGTATTATCATTCCTTGCACTGTTACTATCGCTGTTAATAACTCGACAAGTATTTGTGCTAGAAAAAAAAAAAAAAATAATAAAGAAATTCAATTTATAAGAGAAAAGGTGTCTATAGTTTTTTGTGTAAAATGATTCGTTCTCGAGATATCGAATTAAAAGCGTTACTCGCGATAGCGGCGCCACTGATACCCGGGGAACCCCAGAAATCCGACATTATGTTCTGAATACATCCCCCTAACAAATCATACCCAACTTACGTTATTCCATGTAGATTTCGACTTATTTTTGGACAGAATGACTGGACTATTAATGTATGAAAAATGTTAGCGGACAATGATTTATTAGGAACTAACGTTAAAGGAAGTACAATATCGAAATAATACCAGAATATATCAAAATATTTATCACAGCTGTCAGACGTAATTTTACTTAAGAAATGAAAATATTATCGTTACGATCAATTCTTTTAGAGTAGGATATATTAGGTGACAGACTTGTTTCAGTAACAAAGCGCTTTAGAAAATTAGGAGGATAATTACTGAATAAATTGTTAGTACATGTACTGCTCACCTAAGTTCGCCGGGTATGATTTTAAATATGAGCAACTAGCGAGTATGAAGAAAATTCATTCATGACCACCACGCGATCTAAAATTTTAAGGTGGTAACATTGCTAAGTTGGTACTATAAAATATATCAACAAAAATGTGTTTATTAAACTTAAAAAAAGTGTCAAATTAGTCATCTTGATCAGTACTTATACAGGGTGAGTCACCACCGACGGGACGGAGTTTTAAGGCGAAACGGCATATATTATCCAACTTCTGTTGCAGGTGCATTATGTAAGTCAATAAGGGCTACATTTTAAAAATATTTTCAAATATACAGCGTGCTCCAAAAAAGAGTGACATATCAAAGTTATACTTTTTCTTATGGAACAGCCTGTATTTCAACACATTTTTGAATTGTACGTAAAAAATAAGCCAGACTTTCATAAGGGTTCCCTATACCTAAATACTAAGTATTCTGATTTATTTCTATTTTTCTTAAAATGTAAGGTTTTCGAAAAAAAAATATTATTTTCAATAACATTATTAGCAAATTCAAACTGTAATATCGGGCTTATTTTAAATGGAACAGCATGTATTTTATAAGTTTATCATGCAGCAAATTTAATTGTCTTTCAAACTGTATGAGGTTTCCCTATACCTAAATCTTTAAGTTTTGAAGTTATTTAGGTATTTTGGGAGCACCATCTAACTGCAACCACATTTTTCGTCTATTATTTAAAGGAATATTTCCTAAAAGTGCCCAAAACTATACCTACCTATCTAATTAACAATTATGATGGTAATTTATTATTACATAACCATCATTTACCACATAAATGGCAAATTAGTTATTAGATTAGATTTCAGTGGTCTTTGATTACACATTAAACATTGATTACATTAATTATAATGCAGCATACTGCATAAAACTGAATATTTTGGGCACTTTTAGGAAATATTCCTTTAAATATTAGACGAAAAATTTTGTTGCAGTTAGATGGTGCGCCCAAAATACCTAAATAACTTCAAAACTTAAAGATTTAGGTATAGGGAAACCTCATACAGTTTGAAAGACAATTAAATTTGCTGCACGATAAACTTATAGAATACAGGATGTTCCATTTAAAATAAGCCCGATATTACAGTTTGAATTTGCTAATAATGGTACTGAAATTTCTGAACATCCTGTAGAGAAAGTTGTTGTAGTAAATTGCTAAATAAATTAAGGGACTGGTCTATTATCTATATCCAAAAGCAAATTTGTCATAATTATTTTCGTTTGGTGGTAATATTTTTTTTTCGAAAACCTTTCATTTTAAGAAAAATCGAAATAAATCAGAACACTTCGTATTTAGGTATAGGAAACCCTTATGAAAGTCTGGCTTATCTTTTACGTGCAATTTAAAAATGTGTTGAAATACAGGATGTTCCAAAAGAAAAAGTATAACTTTGATATGCCACTCTTTTTTGGAGCGCCCTGTATAATTGAAAATATTTTTAAAACGTAGCCCTTATTGACTTACATAATCCACCTGCAACAGAAGTTGCAGAATATATGCCGTTTCGCCTTAAAACTCCGTCCCGTCGGTGGTGACTCACCCTGTATACCTTGAAAATGACTTCAAAAAGAATAAATTGCTTTTTAAAAGAACACATTCAATAATGAAATAATTTAGAAGAAGGTTTTCATTCCAGTATTTATCAAAAAAAAATTACAATAAATGCTCAAAATGACCACCATCGTTTTCTAAACATAAATTGATACGTCGTTGCAAATTGTGGAACATATTGTTTAAAATTTCTTCACTGATATCGTTAACAGCTGCAGTGATTGCACTTCTTAGCTCATCAAGATTATGAAGAGGATTTCGAAACACCACGTTTTTTAAATGGCCAAATAAAAAGTAATCTAGCGGAATTAGATCTGGGGAATGTCCTGGCCAACATCCTGTACTTATTAATCTATTGTCCAAATTTTTTACAAGGTACGTTATTGTAGCATCAGCAGTGTGAGGAGTAGGAACATCATGATGAAAATAGCCATTTCGGATTTCATCATCATGAAGTTCATTAATAAATGGTTCTAAGATGTTCTGTGTCAGTATTAACTGTATCATCAAAAAATATTGGTGTCATAATACGTCTACGTGACATTGCGACATATTGCAACATATGGGAAATTTTTTTATTATTGAAATATGGTAAAATTCGTTTTTGGGGGGATAGGTTGTGCATGTCCACAAACCCAAAAATTCGTTTTGACTCATGTCACGTGACCACTAGTATATGGCGGGCAATTGAAAAAATATGCTACTAATCTGCAAAAAGTGAGGTTAGATGATGCGATATCCCAAAATGTTATTTGAAAAAGTTGTTTAGAATTCAATTCTGATGCCATGTGCAAATTTTGTAAACATATAAAAAAAAAATTAAAAATCACAATTTTGTCAATTTTTTTACATACTCCTTTTTTTGAGTTTTAGCAGCTCAACAAAATTAAACTCTCTGAATTTGGTTGATAATCAAACAATTTTGTCAATTATTGCATAACTAATAGAGTTAAAAGTAAAAATTAGGATTTCAGTATGAGAGTTGCTGTTGCAAGGGACTGTATAAAGTACTAATAAATAAATTTTAAATTGTTTGTATGCTTAAGAAGCATCTGTATTCTTATTTGCTTCTGTCTATTGCTTATTATTTAGTCAAATTTATTTATTACTACTTTATACAGTCCCTTGCAACAGCAACTGAAACCATACTGAAAACCTAGTTTTTACGTTTAACACTATTAGTTATGCAAGCATCGACAAAATTGTTTGATTATCAACCAAATTCAGAGAGTTTACTTCTGAGCTGCTAAAACCCAAAAAAAGGAGTATGTAATTTAATTTAAAAAAAAATTGCCAAAATTGTGGTTTTTAATTTTTTTTTAATATGTTTACAAAAATTTACACATAGCCTCAGAATTGAATTCTAACCAACTTTTTCAAATAAGTTTTTGGGATATCATGTCATCTAACCTCACTTTTTGCAGATTAGTAGCATATTTTTTTAATTACCCGCCATACACCACTAATATGGCGGGTATGGCACGTGACATGAGTCAAAACGAATTTTTGGGTTTGTGGACATGTACAACCTATGCCCCAAAACGAATTTAACCATATTTCAATAATAAAAAAAATTCCATATGTTGCAACATTTCTGCCGGTCACTATATAACCCGACAGATGAAACTAAGCTTCATCGGAAACGAAGGTTATGTTTATATTACTCCCCATTTAGGTGTTCATTAAACAATAAGCAATAATTTCGCCTTTGCTCAAAATCCCGAGGAAACAACTGCCTATGTACGACGGTCGTTCAGAAAGTAAGTTTAACGATGCTAGAACTATACCATTTCACGAATGTGTTCTCTCATGTATTCTGATTAATTTAGTACGTCGCAGAGTCTGGTCGGTCGATGTTGCGCGTTTTATAACATTTTATCATGGAGATTCCGATAAAATTTGCGTCCAAATGTGAACCGCGGAGTATAATACGTTTTTTTACCACCAAAAACTTCACTGCTCAGAAATCTATCGAAAATTGTGTTTTGTTTACGGCGATAAATGCATGAGCCTGCAGATGGAAACGCGTTAGCGTACAGCGTTTCTAAAGGGGCGCGAAGAGTTGCACGACGAAGTGCGCGAAGGATGACCAGCTCAGGCAGTCAACGAGGAGAACGTTGCGCTTGTGAAAGTGGAAGGTGCGAGGTATACCCTGGACGACTTGGCCGAAAAACTTCGAAGTAGAGGTGAATGTAGTCGTGACTCAGTACTTCAACAAATTGGACGCAAATCATTTCGACTTAGAAATTAAAAAACTTGTAGCTCGTTATAGGAAATGTATTGAAAGATGTGGCGCCTATGTGGAAAAATAGGAAATTGTCTGAAATTTTCAAAAATGACTTCTAATTGTGTTTTCACTACTCTTTCACAGCTTTATTAGACTGTTAAACTTACTTTCTGAACGACCCTCGTACAATTAATTTATACGGTAACATGTATAAATGTTTCTTTAAGCTTCCATATGATATTCCTACAACTAATAAATTTAAATATGTTCTCAATTATTTAGTAAGTGCATACCTGTTTGAGCAGATAATTTTCTAACCGATTTATTAAGGCTGTTTGTCATACGATCAGAAATGTCATTTACTGCTTCTTCACTTAATACTCCTGAAGTGCCAACTCGTTTATGCTTTGCAACACTACACTACACTACACTTTCCATAAATCGCTGTACCCAGTGCCGCGCCGATCATCGGCAGCGCCTGTCTGCGAAACTTATGAAGCGCCTCTGTTTTCTCTGTTATTTTCGTAAATAGAGAAAAGACGGTTTACCTTCGCTTGTCAATTATTGAGGAAAAGAAAACACAAATTAAATTATTAAATTTTTTTATTCAGCATGGATGTCTGTCATTTAATATTTTTCAAACTAATAATTCTCATAATATGGAGGTATGTTATATTTTGCTCAAGGAAAGCGAGAAAAGTTGAAAATGTCGAAAAATATAAACGGAATTATATTACTTCGACTCTTCTTGCTTTTCTGTTTGCGAAATCCTGGATGATTTCGTGTATATTTATATGCTCTAATATGGCCTCCTCTATTGATAATGTTGCTAAATTTGTTAACCGTTCTTTTTATCAGTTTTAATTTAGAAAACGATCTTTCTGCGCTTGCTACTGTGACTGGCATAGTTAGCAAAATTCATAATGCCTTAGTGATGTTAGGGTATACGGCTGTCAAGTTATTTAAATAT
>JAFFZR010026068.1:0-13463 GCA_018397195.1 Lethrus apterus | reverse complement strand
TGGTATGATTATTATTATTTTTTTTATTTTTAATTAACAAGGAAGCAAGTTAAATTAATGTCAAAGTTGACAGATTCAAAAGTTATTTGTTTGAAGGTCACGTTGGCACTGTGATGTCAAAGTTGACAGAAGTTATTTGTTTGAAGGTCACGTTGGCACTGTGATGTCAAAGTTGACAGATTCAAAAGTTATTTGTTTGAAGGTCACGTTGGCACTGTGATGTCAAAGTTGACAGATGCAAAAGTTGAGTATTTGAAGGTCACGTTGGTACTTTGATATCAAAGTTGACAGATTCAAGAATTCATTTGTTTGAAGGTTACGTTGGTACTGTAATATCAAAGTTGACAGATTTGATTGATTGTTTGTTTGAAGTCCACGTTGGTATTTTGATACCAAAATGACCATTATGAATGATTGTAAAATGTTACGTTGATTAGATCTGTATTACTATCGTTGCAGGGATCGACGAGATATAAGAGACCTCGGGGACGAGCTCCAGTCAGGATTGGCCGTGTTGTCAATATTTTATATATTTCACTTTTATTGACTATTCTTATTTGAGTGGGCCGGGTCCAGATGGAGATCACGACATGCTTTGCATCGAGATGTAATTTTTGTTGTTAGCAACCGTCAATGAATAAAGAGTTTTGCTCTTTGAAGTATTTTTGATTGAAGATATAATATTTTCCTAACAATATATATATATACTGAATTTATTGTCACCACTGTTTATAATTAACATATTTCAACTTTCATAAACTATTTGAGGGAAAGCCATTAGTAGACATAATATTTCAATATTTTTCATTCTTAATTGAATAATATTTCACATAAAATAACAAGCATTATTAGCATTATTAAATTTTGCAACGTATAACCTTCTCCTGGTCTTGTAGATCGAAGTGATTGATAAAAACTGGTATGTTTCCTGCCACCCAATTAGTACAACATGTATTTCTTATGAGGTGCCTGGAATCGTAGAAAAAAATTAATCGATTTTAATGAGTCCTTGTTTCATCGAGTCGCAATAAATAACGGAGCTTAATGTACTCGGATACCTAGCCAATTAGATATTGTAAATTTAAATAATTCAGTAAATTACAAGAAATTTTCTTCGCTACCTGAACGTCTCTTTTTTGTTTGCGCGCGACAGGTGCATATTTTACGAAATTATTACTGATTGAATTTTTTGCCAATATTTTTGAATATTGTAATTTAATACGTGGTTTCATTTTTAATGTCGTATTATTAGTGAAAATATGAAATATAACGTCAACATATTCTTTTAAACATCGTGTTTGGTACAAATATTTTTATATAAATCGATACATCTCCAACTCATGTATTACTTCGCGGTTGGGTGAAGTAAAATTTCACATGAAAGCTCGTGATAGTACAAGGCAATACATCGATAATACACACCACAGTAGGGGGCATGGGGTGGACACGTGTTGAGGTGTTGGGGTGACATGGAAAGCACATTAGGAGTCTTGAACCGCCAGTAGCAAACCTCCGGGTTATCAACATCTGCATGTAAGGAGCAGGACTACGTTCTCAGGATGCATCGTGTACTTACCTAGAGATTTACAAACGGATGTATTCGTATATTACATTCACACGGTTAACGATTATTTCGATTTTAGGCGATGACTTCAATAATCTAAAAAAAAAAAATATTTTTTTTTCCAAAACCATTCGATCATTTTTGATAGGATATCCCAGAGATAAGATATTAGGAATTTGTAATTTTGAACTCATCTTAATGAGTCTACTGCAGGTTGAGTGTACATCAACCTGCAGTATACTCATTAAGATGAACTCAAAATTACATATTTTTAATATATTTGTTAACACGTGTGTATTTTATGAATAATGTATTCAAGAATAATTTTATTGTGCAAAAAAAATATTTTAATAGACAAATTATTTCTTCAGTTATTTACAACTTTTTCTTCAAACTAAATAAATGAAAATTCAAATAAATCAGTTTACCTAGATCTCAACAGAGTTTTCTACAACGGAGACGTAAGCTTTCTTGCAATTTTGCAACAGCACATTTTTTTCGAATAAATTTGGCTGAAAATTTTAATTTCTATGTTATATGATCTGTAGAAAAGTTATTTTATTATTATTATTTTTATTTGTGTCAATATTTTCAGAGAAAATTTTTTGAATATAAATGATGCAAAATCAAGTAATAAATAAACAAGATTTGTACATTTTATTAGTAAAACAAAAAAAAATATGCACAAATTTTACGACATTATTAAATTAATTAAAATATTCCATAGAAAATAATAATATAATAAAAATTAAATAATACAAATTAAAAAATTCGTACTCTATCTTACAATGAAATATGAAATATTGTGTTTCTTTCCGAGACGTCCTTGAGCTTTTTAGGACCTTGTCAGCACAGTCCTGGTGAATCGGCGATGCAGAAAATTAAAAATCTACGCTAAAAGATTAAACAAGTCGAGAATTCAGACAAGGCACACAACCGAATACATCAAACTAACACATGAATTACATTGTCCCCCAAAAACAGGCTTGCAACGTGTCATTTTATTTAACATTGTGTTGACGGCTGTAATATCACTTGTAGTAAGGATTTTGTATATTTGATTCTACGGTCTGGTGCATCTTATCCGCGATGCATGGGAGGGGGGGGGAGATGTATACGCTTTTTGTGCATATTTATTTTATATCTTTTTATTTTATGCTGTGAGATAAACGTACATAATTAATCGGGAGATTTTTCTTAAATTATAGGTAATGTTCGATATGTTTCGAAAAGGTTTCGGTACTAATCTGTAAATATTTTGTAATTTCTGTAATTAAATTCCTCGACACCCTAAGGGTACAAAGAGGACCTGATTATGTGTGTATGTAATTTAATTATAATTATTTTTTTACATTAATTAATTGCATTTATATAAATGGCAAACCTTAGTTAACATTAAAAATAGAATTACTTACAGAATTAAAATATTGCAATAGTTTAAAATAAGGTAAGGTAATTAATAATATTATTAATAATAATATTTATTCATTTTTCTAAATGTACGTTCACAGAAAATTTTTACTATTTACTGACATATTTAATATAATAAACACAAAATAAATCAAAAATTTTCTCACGTTCGCATTTTCAAAGACGTCATCATGATTCTAAAATAAATCACTTCTTACGGTTATTAATCAACTTAATGAATTCATCGTGCCCGTCAAAACCTCAAAAACGTCATCGATGATGGGACGTGAGCATTACGCAACTTTATGACTAAATCACTCAACGCAACATAATACGCAACTTTTTTTTCCGAGAGTGCTCCGTAGGTTTAGTGCCGAGTACATTAGCGGGGTTGAACGGGGGGGCGCGACAAATGCGCCCGCCACGCGGCACTAAGTAAACGAGACGCCCCCATGTAACCGCCGGCGTCTCTATTCATTACCGTCACGTGCGATCGCACTGTGTTATTGTTTGTTATGCTACGGCTCGCGATTATTGCATCTCTAATCCTCGGCACTTGCTCTTTTTATTGCTTAAAACTTCAACGGTATTATGTATCACATATATAATAACTAATGCAAGGGCGATTTCCAAAGTGATGTATCTGGAACGCAATGGTCAAATTTAATAAGATTACATCAATTCAAAGTGGCATCTTGTTAAATATTAAATTGTCGTCGTTTTTTTTTTTTTAAGTGAACTAACTTATGACTATTACTGACATTCAAAAAATTCGTAGTACCTAACTACTAATTTTTATATTTATTTTATTTTATTTTTATTTATTTAACCCTTTCTGTTCTGCCACCTCAACAGATCGAACCCACTTACAGAGTGTCTTTGGGTTGCGGCCATGACCGACTTACAGTTGTTAGAAACCATTCCAGCATATGCTGCAAGGATTAGGGAAACGTGGAAAATCAGAATGGTCGGTCGGAAGGCCAACTCAAAGTTAGAAACATTGTGAACTTCATCACTGAAATAAAATTCCAATACTAAGATTTCAACCTTAGACCTTGAAATTACTGACTAAGCCACTAGACCAGCGGTCGGGGAACTTTTTTAACCATTACCTCAAAATATGTTTGTGTAAGTCGATATTACACACTCTTTTTGAAAAGGAGAAAATCAATATAAATTTAAATTAAACACTATTTTTTGAATCATTTTAAACGAAAAATGAAAAAAGTTACATGAAAATAATAAATAATAGACAAACCAAATAAAATTCTGTTTTTTCATGTTTGATACAATAACTTCTAAATTTGGGTTTTTTGATGTAAGAGCAATTTGAATACAGTCTTCGGCGTTCAATCGATTTCTGTTCTTCGTTTTTATGTTTATTAGAGTGGAAAATCCTTGTTCACAAAGGTAGGTTGTTGCAAATGACAGCAACTTTTTTACCGCCTCCTCGTGCAATTTTGAAAGCCTTTGCAGCTTCTGACATCCAAAAAAAAAAAACGACAGTTTGCCTTGTTCTCAAATTGAATACGTGCTTCATTATTAGATCAAACTTCAAGAAGTCAAACCTTGAGGCTCTTCTGGTATTTTAGCAATTTCACATTTAAAAGGATCTACAAACCCACTGACAGTATGTAAATCAAGATCCGAAAAGTACTCAAGGAACCGCTCACTGAGTTTGGTAAGATGCCTCATAACTGTATCCTTGATGTCATCAAAAGCAATTTTTTCACAATCCAAAAACTTCTATCGTCTATTTGTGTAAAACCATATTTAAGGAATTCTTCCTTGTATGTTCTTTTCCTATTTCTTTCTGCTGCCATCCGAAGGGTGGTTTAAAAAAACTTAGATTAAATTATATTTTAAAATTACGGCTTACCTTGATCGTCGAAATTGGTGATGAAATGGTATGTCCCCGCTTGACTATCCGTCAGCAAGAAAACCTCGTAAATAGCTAGTTTTTCATTGTGTGGGTTGTTTGTTTGTGCATGTCGGCCTCTGTAAAGGTATAGATTTATTGTGCGACGGATTTTTTTGCCGTTTTTTTCCTTAAGAGTATTTTATGATTTTGTTTTGTTTTATGAACTCACCTTGAACCATAACAAAATTTCCTTATTACCCCCAATAATTTCATTTTACCCCATTTGGGGTAATTTACCCCGGTTCCCCGACCGCTACGCTAGACCAATCATCCCATTAATAATATCTAATGACTTAGATAAAGATTTAATGTTAAAAATTAAATGAAAAGAAACTGATATAAATTTTACATTGTATTGGCAGGCTTTATTGTATTCTCCAATATTTTTCATTTTTGTTGTTTGGTCTTCCCAACCAACAATTTTCAAATAGTTTACGTTTCAACAACTTTATTCGTTCTTTCCATAGATATTGGCCATAGATATTTACAACCTTCTTGTTGAATTCAACGACCTACTTCTTCCCAAACTGTGAACATCATATATCATTTTCTTTGGTAGCTGCATCCATACACAAAGATACAAATATTTTATTTTAGAAAAATTATGTTCCTTGATGTAAACATAGTCAAATTCTACACCTTTTCCAGTTGTATTTCAGACAATATCACTTATAATTCAGATTACTCAATTGTATTTCAGAAAGGATCAATTGTAATTCAGATTAGGCAACTGTATTTCAGAAAGGATCAATTTTAATTCAGATTAGTCAATTGTATTTCAGAAATCGGCAATTGTAATTCAGAAATTGTCAATTGTAATTCAGAAGATAACTTTATGGGTAGGTATTTAAATTTCATTTTAAAAAAATCAATATATTACCTATTATAATTCAAAAAGCAGTTTTAACCATGCAAAACGTAATAATATGAAACATATGTGATTAATGATTATTTTATTTACTGGCATATCATTACAGCTAAAGCATCCCCATGATGAATGGTGGTGTGTTGTGCTGCCCGAGTACAATCTCCTCATACAACTGTGTTCTTGGCTTGGTCAATTATTTCTTCTAGGTAAATTAGTCTTTGTTCCACAATACCAAGGGCTGCCACATTTGGAACTCGAAGAATCACTTTCGCATATGACTTAATTTTCGACCAAAAGACCTCAATAGGGTTCAACATGAGAGAATATGGTCTCAACCGTAATAAAGTTGCTGGGGTCTCATTGAGACGGTTTCAAGTCATGAATGACAAGGTGCGTTGTCGGCAACAATAACCAAATCTGCCAAATGTTCTTCCATTGTTGTAACAAACTTAGTATCCAATCATTGGCTAAGTTCGCGGTAAACGAACCCAGGCAGCAATGAGATAGACATTATGTCCCTTTGCTGCCGGGATATGTTGTATGGCTCTGACACCAACTCGGGTACGTCCTCTTGTGCGCCAGCAAAAGCTCGTTTCGTCTATCCACACGATTTGCTTGCCTTGCTCTATGTATTGATTCAAAGATCTAACATACTCAGCTGTTTTTCTTTTATTTTCTTCGGAATTCATAGCTGCTGATTCATTGTGCACCTGTTGTCCACTCTTTGGAAATTCGCATTATTTTTTGTTGCAATTGTTTTAGCGTATAACCACAATCTTCTTCTAACTATTCAATAATAATTTCGATTTGTGCTTCGGAAAGAAATTTTGGTTTTATTCCTCCTTTTGGTAACATTGCATGGCGCCCGACAAATACAACAGTTATCTCTAAAATTCATTCTAAACTTTCGGGATACCGTAGTTTCTTAATGTAGTTACATTTGTTGACAAGCCAAATAACTCCTAGGTTTCATTTTCATGGTATCTATCTACATTTATTTTAAAAAAATATGCTTTCTGAATTACAAATCTTACATTCTGAATTACAATTGACGATTTCTGAATTTCAATTAGTACTTTCTGAAATACATTTGGTTAATCTGAATTACAATTGACACATTCTGAAATACACTTGACTAATCTGAATTACAACTGATACATTCTGAAATATACTTGATATTTTCTGAATTACAATTGGAAATGGTGTAGATTTCTTATTGTATTTCAAGTGAACTGGGGATGAATTCCATTAGAAACCTCATTTATGTAGCATTCCATATGTTTTGTTTATAATATAGCTAATATTCTTGTAAATTTACTTACTTACTTATCCGCTCATTATTCTGCCTCTCAGTATACAGGATGTTCAAATTGAAGTCGGCACTATTGCCAACTTTGTTACTACTAAAGATACGATGATGGTTAAATTATCAAAGTAGTAGTGATTTTCTTCCTATTACGATGGTAAAATTTTAAAAACAATTGAACCTTGCGTTTTCGAGATATTTAAAAAAACAACATTTTTTTAAATGGAATAACCTGTATATTTATGAAGCAGTCGGTAGAAAATGAAATTTTGCACAAAATCTTCTTATACTACTATATCCCAGAAATGAAAAACAAAAGAGCTACGACGATATTAATACAGTTCACCGCACATGGGATCGTTAGTAGAGAAGCAACGGTGTTGGTCAATTCATCAAAAATGTGTAGTTTTTTGTACTGATTACAACGCCATACTCAAAAAAAAAAAACAATTGGGAGTCGCATTTTCGAACCAACCAAATTTTTTTTATGAGACGCCCGTATATATTAATTGATAAAGAGTTAAATTTTAACCTTAACCTTAAGATGAAAGGTTAAAATCTTAGGACGAATTTTAATATAAGTAAATGAGTATCAAAGCAAGCAATTCGAAAATGCGACTCGCAATTGTTTTTTTTTAGTATGTCATTGTAATCAGTAGAAAAAAGTACACGCTTCTGATGTATTGACCAACACCGTAGCTTCTCTACTAACGAAGTTATCCCATGTGCGGTGACCTGTATTAATATCGTCGTAGCTCATTTGTTTTTTATTTCTGGAATGTAGTAGTATAAGATTTTGTGCAAAATTTCATTTTCTACCGACTGCTTCATAAATATACAGGTTATTCCATTAAAAAAAATGTTGTTTTTTTAAAATATCTCAAAAACGCGAAGTTCAATTGTTTTTAAAATTTTACGATCGTAATCGGAAGAAAAAGCGCTACTACTTTGGTAATTTAACCAACATCGTATCTTTAGTAGTAACAAAGTTGGCAATAATGCCGACTTCAATTTGAACATCCTATATATGGTTATGAGCTAAGTTTGATTTTATAATTCCTTTGGCAAATTCTTTCCGTAGTTTTCTGTCTTCTGCCATGGTTTTTTCTTTTTTGGGTCTTCCGACCGACCATTCTGATTAGGTTTTCCACGTTTCCCTAACCCTTGCAGCATATGCTGGAATTGTTTCTAACAACTGTAAGTCGGTCGTGGCCGCAACCCAAAGACCACACTTTGTAACTGGGTTCGACCTGTTGAAGTGGCAGAACAGAAACGGTTAAAATAGAATAAAAATAAAATGATATAAATAAAAAAAATTACTGTCACTTCCCACGCTCTTTTTGCTATCCTGCTTTCCAGCATTCTTGTCATATGACCCAACAAGTTTAATTGTTTCTTGGTTATTTTCTATAGATTCAACGCCCAACTTTTGTCATATGACTGAGTTCTTTTATCCATTCTTGTCATCATACGTGCCTTTTTGACAATATCCAATCTTCTGCTTCGTACAGGGGTGTGGGTATAAATACGGAATTATAATCTTTAACTTTGGTCTTTTTGTTCACTTTTTTCTTTATGAAACCTTCTATTGTTTATTTCCAATTCCATTTTCTTATCGACTTCTATCACAGATCCCAGATACCTTACATTATGCACTCCTTTTAATTTCTGATTGACGGTCTCCCTATCTATTTCTTCCTCAGCCGTCATCATTTTTGACTTTTCCATGTTGAAATTTGTCTAATTCCTCTTTCCATTTCACAATATTCTCTTCTAGCGTAATTTTTCTTATACATAGTATCAGGTCATCTGCATACGTTAGCCTCTTGTAAATTTATTAGGAAAATATTAATATAAATTTCCAGGTATTATGTGATACAAAGTTTTTATTTTCAAACAAGTACAACGTTCGACAATTAAATTTATTATAAAATATATAAACCAAAATACAAATATCAAATGTTAATTAAACAGTCGAAAATCATCAATAAAAATAATAATAATAACCACCCATCTAGAAATCCAGACCATTAGTAAAATAAAGAAGAATTCCGGAGAAAATTGTGAAATAATTCCCACGCTCATATTGTTAGCACACAATAGTTTGAAGTGATATGAACTCTTCGCTACATTCAATTTACAGATGCAAGTTTTCACACCCTTGCGCCAAATGTGCAAGTGTGAGAGTTTAGCTCCGAGCGGTAAAATGCATTGTTATATGCACTTGTCGCAATGCAACCCTTGATAAACTACAACCATGGAAAAACGTTGAGGTGAATCAACTACGATAACTAGATAACCACATAACGTAATTTTTACCGCAAGTTACAAATATTTCAAAATATTTTGTTAGGACTAATTTATGAAAGTTTCAACTTTTTTTTAAATTAAATTGAATGGAAAAAAAATTAATATTAACGTAAATGCAATTGTTATGTAATATTTCCGTTATCAAACCTTATTGAATATATTTTGCAACAAACCAATATAATATTAAAGATCACAACCAATAATGATGCACGTGTCACGTCAATAAATGAATATTGAAAGCGCTCTGTGTTTTCACAAGTCACGTGCCAAAAATGCTAATAAATTAAGGGATTAATGAAATTGCTAGTTCAATTATTGTGTGTCACCAAATTCAAAATATTATGAACAAAATAACGCTTCGGAAATTTTTACGAATATACAGGAAATTGTATATATTTTTTCAATCAATCAAGGGGAAATGTATGAAAGAAATTATTACATAAATAAGAATTAAATAAATACTTTTGTATGAAATTCAATGAAACTGTAGTTACTTGTACAATTAAAATATAAAAAAAAACAATTGTAGGTCTACAACAGTCAACAGAAAATTACGAAGAAAATACAAAAAACGTAGAAGCATCGTTGGATTTTATGAAACAGTTAAAACCTATAAAAGTGAAGGAAGAAACCTAAAAATAAATGTATGACGACAAAAATTAAATGGATTAATTCTTCTGTTCAAAATAAATAATTGGTTGAAATCATACTGAATGTTAGTTGTTTTCTGAATATTTAAACCTACTCACTCCAAATAATAAACTGATGACGGATGAGTAATCAGAAGTCAGTGTATTTTCAGCAATAGACTTCTATCCATCAAATTTTATCAGTTTTCCAAATTTCCATATAAAATGGTTAATGCGGTGATAAAAAGGGCTTTACACATAATTCCAATGTTAAGGCCCGACACAGAATAATACAGAATAAAAATGGAATGTTACGATTATAAGATTATTTTACAAAAATACCTACATAATCCACAATCTTTTACCCTTGTGTGTCGAGATTTCTATAGCTGCTGTCTTCATTCCTCCTCTTCATTATAAATTGTCTCTTTTCTATCATTTGCCATTTCTTTGGCTGAGTTACAATTTTCTTCAGCTTCTTTTAGAGTACTCTGTATTGTTTTATTCCAGGTCTTCTTCGGTCTACATCTCCTATTTCTATTTATTGGTTTAGTTTCCCATATTCTCTTTACCTGTATGTCCTCTCCCATTCTCTCTAAATGCCCGAACCACCTCAATCTTTTAATAATCATTTTATGGAACTACTTGTCTAGTGGCTGTGTCAGCAGGCTAGTAACCTCAAGACTTTGGAAATTTATATAACATATTTAAGTTCACAATGTTTCTGACTTTGAATTGGCCTTCCTTCCGACCGACCATTAGGTTTTCCACATTAATCCTTGCAGCGTATGAAAAATAATAAAAAATAAAGTCTAGAAAATTTGTTGTGATTATAATCGATAAAACAGTACCTAATTGATTCAGTTTCTATTTTAAAGATTTTAAGACAAAATAGAATATAAAGTTTAATTGCTGCGAGTAGAATGAGTGCTGACAGGCGGAATTAAAATTTTAAATCCTCTTTATAATTTTTATACCGAACATCAAGGAACTGATAAAAGATTTGTTTGAGTTGTAAAAGTTGGGCTGTTCTAGAACGACGATGGGTAATGTAAAATATCCATTAAAATTCTTGCGAATTAACCAAATCCAATTAAAAATTGAGTGCTTTTTCATTTCACTGTATACTCCGTGGAACTGGCGATGAAATAAAACTGAAATGATATTACTAATTAACTAGGCTGTCACTAATCCACCGATGCTAAAATCCGGCAACGTATTTCATATTTAATTTCGAAATTTCACATTTCATCGAACACGTTTTAAATAAATTGTGAATAAATACATATTATTGTAGTTTATGCATTTATGTTTGATATGTGAGCTAAATTGAAATCATATTATTTCGAATGCATTTACCTGGTTTGTTGGTAAAATAATTGTTTAAAATGCATCAGATTTATTCACAAACATAAAATAATAAACTTCATTATTTTAATGGCATGTGAAATGCCCTTTGTATTTATAATTTGACGTCCAATTTATCGACATCGGATACATTTCACACACGTAATATGTATACAGATTTATATCATTCATTATTAAACTGTCAATGTTGACTTTTAATTGTCATACAATTAAAGAAATAAGTATTCATTTTATTAACATGAAAATTTATTGTAGGTAAATTGTATTTGTATATATTAATTATTTTTATCAGAAAATCGTTTAACATTTAGTTGATGACGAAAAATATTTGCGGTGTATCTCCTATGTATTATTACTACGATTTCATATCAGATCTGTTTTATAAATCAGTTTGTCATCTACATTTAAGTATCCTTATACAGCGAGTCAAACATTATCGATTGCTCGTTTTCAGCATCAAATTGTATAAATCAAAATTCAAAGCTTGATCTTATTTGCAATGTGCGCTCAATTTACATAACTTTAAGGTAGTATTGTATGGACGAAAGAATATTAAATGTTGTTAGAGATTATTTTTACCAAGAAATAATAAATTACCTTTTTAGAGTTGTTCTTTAGGTAATGTTAACAGCATCATAGTGTTGACGTGTTAAAATCTTTCTGCAGTAAACAACTATTTCAATTTTTAACAGATCAAGATTGAAATTAAAACTGGGAAATAATAAAACGTTTAAGTTAAATTTTTGTAAGAAAGAAATCAAACCATTTGTCTTTATGGAGTATTACGTTGCATATCGATTATATTTTATTTTAGTTTTCAGTTAATGTTCAAATAGTTCTATTAAAGAAGTTGTTAACTGAAGAAAGATAAATCGTGCTCCAAGTTGAAAGTTCACAGTTTTTTAAAACATGACAAAATTCAGAGTTTCTAAATATTAATTTTCTGATATTTTCCTATCCTATTTTTTGAAAGATATCAATATAGAAATATCAATATGGTAAAAAAAATCAGTTATTTAAAATATTCAGTTGGTAGATAGAACATTAAAAAAATATATATTAAAATAAAACAAATTCTAATATTTAACAGAAACAGTCCAGGCCTTCTGCATGCATCAGCATGATTTTCCAGAGATCGTGTTGTTTTCCTAGGACTCTATAGTCTATTCACTCTATAGTAATCATTTGTGTCAACTTGGTCAATGCCTGAGAAAAAAAATTATCACAGAATGAATTTTAAAGATATCAAGAAAATATTTACCAATGCATCAGCCAGAGGCACTTTCAGTTCTTCGATACCTGATCATACTTCGTAGGACCACTATCTTGATGTGGACCTTACATTCGTTAGGGGTATACCTAGTCTTGTGGGACACATTGTAGGGTAGCGCTCGGGGACAATTGGTTGACCAAACTTATCAAGAGCTGCAAACTTTCTTATTGAATTTCAGTGATTTAAATTTATTAAATATGATATGTTTGAACGTGTTATACCTGGCCTTCTATGTATTGTGGGACACATTAGTGGGTAGCGTACGGGGACAATTGGTTGACCAAACCTATCAAGAGCTGCAAACTTTCTTATTGAATTTCAGTGATTTAAATTTATTAAATATGATATGTTTGAACGTGTTATACCTGGCAGCCTTCTATGTATTGTGGGACACATTGGTGGGTAGCGCACGGGGACAATTGGCTGACCAAACCTATCAAGAGCTGCAAATTTTCTTACTGAATTTGAGTGATTTAAAGTTGTTAAATTAGATATCTTTCGTTCTTAATTATAAATTATTTTTAAAACAAGTAACTTACGTTGTGTAGAAGATACTCCTAAACTTCTACTTCTCCTCCTTCTTGTTGCTAACTCTTTAGTCCGTGCTGAAAAGTTAGTTAATAAAATATGCATATTCTTCTTCTTACGACGCCGTCTCCCTACGAAGGTTGGCGATCCAAATGGCTATTGTCGCACGAGAAACCGCAGCTCTGAAAATTTCTATAGAAGTCTGTCCGAGCCATCTGCGCAAGTCCTTCAGCCATGAATTCTGTCTACGGCCGACCGACCGTTTTCCTTCGATCTTCCCTTCTAT
>JAFFZR010026065.1:0-13924 GCA_018397195.1 Lethrus apterus | reverse complement strand
ATGTTGCAATTAAAAAAAAAAAAAAGTTGACAATCGTTGTTCAGAGGCGCTTCAAAATAAAACATATTATTTACTGCCAGTTTATAGCGGGCTTTGAACAATTCAATGCGGTTTTTGAATTTTGAAAATCGGATGACTAATAACGATACTACAGCTCTGTCCGTTTTTTATGCACCTCCCTCTATAAATATAGTTCTAATAGTTAGTCTAATCTAAAATTGTTTATTGTTCCTGGGCAGCAAATATTTTTAACCGAACATACAGTATATTGTTCTATGCAACTGTAGTATGTGTTCTGAATATGTTGTGGCTTAATTTTAATTTTTTTTTTGAAAAATCGGGCACTTGAAGAATTAAGAGATCCGATTTGATATCCTGTTAATAAAGGCCAGCCTTTATATTGTTCATTGAAAAATATCCGCATTAAACAGGCTGTTTATTTCGGATGTATAACATACACATGCATACATGCCTTATAACAATCGATGTAGAATTACTAAGTTCCATTTAAAATTGATATTTTACTGATTTGAAGTTGTTGGAAGTTATCGCTAATTTTGAGCGGTCCTGTATAACTTCCTGGTAACTTTAACATCATCATTCCGTTTCCCATGGTATCGACTAGCAAAATGCCAAAAATGAAGATTTTAAGTGCAATACTTCCGGAAATACAAAATTTTTAATATACCTCTGAAATTGGTAAAATTTATTTAAAACAACGAAAAACTCCAAAACGGCTAGATTTTATTACAGGTTACCGTTATAAGTTTTAGAATTGTGAGTAGAATCTGAAAAACGATGAAAAAATATAACAGATCATGTGGTGTAGCTTATATTCCCAAGTTATTAGAGTTGTTATATTTCTGGAACAAGGAAAAATTCTAAAGAACCACTTCCGTGAATGGGCCTGTATATTAATAAATTGTTTTGTTTGATTTTTGCAACTTTTTATCAAAGAGATTTTCATTTTCCGTCGAGGCTAAATACATGTATAAGAAGAAATGGTTAGAATACTAAAAACGAAGAAAACGACAGATTTTCTGATTATGATTTACGTCGAGGTTATTGACAGAGAAAAAGAGTATTTATTAAGAGAATTAACTCATCACTATATACAGATGGCAGGTTTGCAATTTATAGAACACTCTTGATGTCGCTACACGTCCCGATTTTTTTTTTTTTCGTACAACATCAGACACCCTGTCCTGAAACACCGCCTGGCCTAAACTCAACTGAACAAATACTAACGATCAGAAACTCTGACGGTTCATGACAGCTGAATTATTATTTGATTTTTTTTCCATTTGAGAGTTGATAAGAACATAATTGAAATATACTTGAATATTTTAAAAATTATACATATCGATACTTACATTCTTAGTAAAGGTGATTTACGATTACAATATGAGTGACAATTAAAATTTACCTTATCTAATTGTACTGACTTATCACAATTTCATTATTTGGAATTAGACCGTTCAAATGGCAACTAACGTACGAGCAGAAAATCATCACGTGTCAAGGTCCAAACGAGGCCAAATTTTGGGCAATCATCAAGGATTTCGTGGATGTGTCCTATGGTTCACAGGTAATTAAAACATATCAAAATACCGTAATAGTAAACTAGTCGAAAATTAGGTTTATCTGGTGCCGGGAAGACATCGATTTCATTTGAATTGGAAGCATATTTAATTTCAAGGGGCATACCATCGTATAGTTTAGATGGCGATAACATGCGAACTGGTATCAATAAAAATCTTGGATTTACAAAAGAAGATCGACAGGAAAATATCAGACGTGTAGCTGAAGTGGCGAAATTATTCGCAGATGCCGGACACGTCTGCATTTGTAGTTTCGTGTCTCCATTCACTGAAGATCGTCTCATGGCAAGGAAAATACTCGAAAATAGCAATCTTCCGTTTTTCGAAGTTTTCATCGATACACCAATGAAAGTTTGTGAGGAACGGGACATTAAGGGTCTTTACAAGAAAGCCAGACAGGGTATGATTAAAGGCTTCACGGGTATCGATCAGGAATATCAGAAACCAGAATATCCAGATTTGGTCATTAAAACCCACCAACGATCGATTGAAGAATGTATGCTTGATATCGCGGAATTGTTACAAGAGAATGTAAGTCATACAAGTTATAAACAACCACATAGTTTGATTTTCTGTTTTATTTAGAATATAATACCGTCTATTAAAACATCTGCAGATATTTTAGAACTATTTGTTGAAAACGTTCATCATAATGAAATTGAAAGTATGCCCAAGTTTAATATAAATAAAATAGACTTGCAATGGGTGCAAGTACTAAGCGAAGGATGGGCAAGTCCACTAAAAGGTTTTATGAGAGAAGACGAGTATCTTCAGGTACAAATAAAATCATTCAGCATTCACTACCATACAAAGTGTGTTTATTACAGAGTTTACATTTCAATTGCCAATTGGACAAAACCAGTATTACAAACCAAAGTATACCAATCGTATTAGCCGTCAATGAGGACGACAAAAATCGATTAGAAACACATTCGGCAATTGCTTTATATTACAACAACGAATGTTACGCAATACTGCGTGATCCAGAATTCTATTTCCATCGCAAAGAAGAAAGAGTTGCACGTCAATTTGGGACAACCAACAGGGATCACCCTTACGTGAAGGTAAAAAGAGAAAAGAGAAAAAATTTATTTTATTTATTTCACATTTAGATGATTTACGAATCCGGTGACTGGTTAGCTGGTGGTGATTTACAAGTCTTAAAACGAATACGCTGGAATGACGGGTTGGATGAGTACAGACTTACACCCAATGAGCTTCGAGCGGAATTTCAAAGGATTGGTGCTGATGCAGTATTTGCTTTTCAAGTACGTATTATCACGATATCACGTTATTATATGCATTTAAAATATAGCCTAACATGAGGAGATTTTTTGCTCAATAATACTTAAAAATTACATAGCTTTTTCATTATTCGTTTCTATAGATTTCGTACTTTCATTGTTTAGCTTCGAAATCCAATTCACAATGGTCATGCTTTGTTAATGACAGCCACTCGAGAACAACTGCAAAAAGAAGGCTACAAGAAACCAGTTCTTTTACTTCATCCACTTGGAGGTTGGACCAAAGACGACGATGTTCCTTTGAATGTTAGAATGTCGCAACACAAAGCTATTTTAGACGAAGGTGTATTGGATAAATTTGGTACGGTTTTGGCCATATTTCCAAGTCCTATGATGTACGCAGGTCCGACGGAGGTAATCGTAAACTTACCAAATTATTGATTACTAATCACATAATTTTAGGTGCAATGGCACGCTAAATCGCGAATGAACGCCGGAGCAAATTTTTATATCGTTGGAAGAGATCCAGCTGGAATTCCTCATCCGTTAGGAAAAGAAGGATCTGTCGACGGTAACTTGTACGATGCAACCCATGGAAAACGTGTGCTGACAATGGCTCCCGGTTTGAAACATCTTGAAATTATACCGTTCAGAGTCGCTGCCTATGACGTGAAACATAAGAAAATGAGTTTCTTTGATCCAGCAAGAAAAGAAGATTTTGATTTTATATCAGGGACTCGTATGAGAGGTACATATGTCTTATCTTATCGTATCAGTGCGAATTATCGAAACATATTATTTAGGTTTGGCAAGGTCTGGGGAAAATCCACCAGATGGGTTTATGGCACCTAAAGCATGGAATATTCTGTCAAAGTACTATCAGTCATTGAATATTAATTAGATTCTTCTAAGCTTCTTCCGTTGGAATGGATGATAAACTGTGAATTATAAATGGATTAGATAAATATCTACCATATCTAAATATGTAAATATAGAATAAAACTATATTACAGTATTTAATATTTACAGCTCGAGTTATTCGTATGATTTAATTTTCTAGATATAAAATTGGTATTTGTTTGAGAATTCTATAAATTAAGTAAAACGAGCCTTTTAAAAAATTTAAATTTTCAGTGAATGTATTATTTTAAAAACTAGTCCGATAAGAAATTTACATCGTTTCATTAAAAAAAAAAAAATCTGTATAAAAAGTTTGGAGTATTATTATTTCATAATTTCATAATTTAATTTGTTTTAAATGAACAAAATAAAAATATCCTCTGACATATTTCGAACTAACAAAAAAAAATTTATGAGACAACCTGTATATTTCAATTGATAAAAAGTTAAATTTTACATAGAATACTCCTCTAATAGTACAACCGTAAGATGAAAGGTCAAATTTTAATATAAAATAAGTAAATGAGTATCAAAGCAAGCAGTTCGAAAATGCGACTGGCAATTGTTTTTTTTTTTTTTTGAGTAAGCCATTGCAATCAGTAGAAAAACACACATTTTTGATGTATTGACCAACACCGTAGCTTCTCTACTAACGAAGTTATCCCATGTGCGATGACCTGTATTAATATCGTCGTAGCTCTTTTGTTTTTTTTTTTTCATTTCTGGGATATAGTCGTATAAGAAAATTTTGTACAAAATTTTATTTTCTACCGATTGCTACATAAATATACAGGATGTTCCATTAAAAAAAATGTAATTATCTGAATTGGCTCTGAAATGTGATGCGCAATTGTTTTTTTGTGTGGACCATTGCAATGAGCGGAAAAATCACTGCATCTTTGCTAATTTAACCGACTCTGTAGCTCCAAAAATAACGAAGATAGCGATAGTGCGCCGATAACTTTGAACACCTGTATATAACGTCGTAAATAATTGAACAAAGTTTATCGTTTGTTATTGTTGCTGATAATTTATAAATTGTCATCAAACCGTACCAATCGTTTAGATTTAAAATCGATTTTTTAAATTTTATCTTTCCTCAAAATTTAAGTTAAATTGTTTAGTTTCTCTCATAATTTTCATTACATTTCTATGCCAGTAAGTTTTTTATTCGATATTATAGTCTTGAAAGTTGACTTTATAATTATCTTTCTTCAAAAAATCATTGACAACATTTAGTTTCAAAAGTAATTACTAAATACAAATAAACGAGTTCATAACAAAATATTATCTTTAATATTAACATAAACTCATTCCCTTATCAGCATTATTTATTCTTTTACATAATTACATTATTTTACATAATTATCTCGCAGTTGAACATATATTTTTTTAAAGCAAATTAATCATCTTGTAATTTAATTAATATATCACGTAACTGAACGTTCTTCAAGATTGTTCATATGGAATTGTTCTATTAAATATCGGATTTCCTTTATTCCAACATTTTTCTAGTATTTTTTATCTTTATATAAATATGTTTTATTACATTTTCGTGTTTTGATAAATATAACTTCAAGCAATTATATCCAGGAATTTTCCAACCATTTCTAACGATTACTTTTTTTTTAATTTAAAAATAACACCACGACTTTATTGTGATGGTTGACATGCTTAAGAATAACCATCTCCAAGTACAGCAACTAACTTCATTTGAGAAGTGTCCTCGATCTGTCAAGTTATGTGGAGTCGAGCGCTTGACAGAGTTTTTCAATTTTGTGAAATGTAATATAAATAAACATAAGTGAAGATGGCATTCTTATGCCCGGTACGTATACGCCGGGGTAAAAAGAAAAAACGTAAGTAACTTTTCAGTTATCTTACTACTCATAAATATTCTTTATGTATCCACTTAAGTGCAGAGCATTTAAACAAGTTTTGGTTACAGTTATGTTAATACATACTAATTCAAAAAATTTTCTTTTTAGCATCTGGTGCAGATGTTGACAAAGATTTGATGAAAGGTGCTTCTGGTCTAACTCCTGGTATGGGAAGGATAACAGGATCAGCAAGCATTGAGACATTGGTCAGAGTTGGTATTGAAAAAGAACATGGATTATCTCCTGATAGTAAAATGGTTGTTTTACATGATTTTACACCTTGTGTGGATGATGAATTAGAAGTAAAACGAGGACAGGTTTGTATTATTTCTTTAACTATTTGTTCAACTTGAATTAATGGTGATTTCAATGTGCAATGAGACATCAAACCTTTGATTGTAGGTTGTGAATATTTTATACCGTGAAAATGATTGGGTTTATGTTATTGGTTTGGATACAAGACAAGAGGGTTTTATTCCATATTCTTATTGTACTCCGTACAATAGTCAGCTTGCCGAATTAGCTATTAAGAAAAAATTGCCTCGTAAAACTGGAACTATAGAACAAGCAGAAACAAATCATGAATGGTAAATTTAAATTGATATTATTTTTGTTATACACAAATAATGAACAATACTAACTGCATGTTATATTTATCGTCAAAAGTTATTTTCATATTTTTAGGAATAAATTGATAAAAAAATTAGTTTATATTGTAATATGTGTATGTATGCTAAAGCTAGCTACCTCTGTACATTTTATAGTGATAATAATTTATAAGCAAATGACAAAAGAAAGTTAGTATTCATTCAGTCTTGGTTTAATACTCAACTGCTAGTTATATCAAATATCTTAATTTTACTTAATGTCATAAATAACAATGGGTTCATACGTAGGTAACAGTCAACTACACTACATACTGAATCCAGGTCATTGTTATGAGAAGTTCTCATTATATTAATAATTTAACTTCATCAGAATCCTTGTATTATGCTTATGTTGTTTGTAAATTAAAATTACCGCATTCATGGTTTTCTTACTATGGTTCTCATTAACTATTATAGGTATATAAAAAAATAAATAGAAATTATTAAAAAACATTTATTCTTTTGAAACAATTATGTGGCTAATGTCAATAAACTCGTATGATATCATATAGTCCTAAAATTCTGACATTTGTTTAATTAGAATTAATTAATCTTTTAATGGAATTAAGACTTTGTTGCATATTATTACGACAATATAATATAATAATATAATATTGTTTGTCTGATTTGTTCTGTGTTATATTTTTGTCCTATTTTTTAATCAGTAACAGACAATTATTATTATTTTTAGTGATTTAGCTGCTGCCGAAACAAGTGACTGTGATTCTTTGGGCAAAAAACAAGGAGCCGTAACTGGTTCACCCGTAAGCATACATTCAGAACCAGATATGTCACCATTTGCAAAGGATCCTTCTGGTCGTTACATTGTACTATATACGTTCATTGCTCGTGATGAAAATGATGTATCTGTAGAAAGGGGAGAATTTGTTACAGGTATGTGTCCTTCAAAACAGGGGTGCACATGTCTTTTCATTGAAGTATAAATGCAGTTTATATACATATGCTTCAGGAGAATGTAGTTACAGCTTCGTAATTATTGTCACATACCGGGCAGAACTACGTGCATAATTTTATTAACCTGCTAACTCCTTAATATTTATTATCAAAATATTTATAAAATATAGATTGTTTATTTTTAAAATGTCCTTATGAGGGAAGCATTTCTGAATTCATAAAATTCCTTAATTTTATATTGTTTTTGTTTTATTTGTAGTATTGAATAGGGAAGATCCAGACTGGTACTGGATTGTAAGAAGTGATGGTCAAGAAGGTTTTATTCCATCTGGATTTGTATATCCAGCAGACAATGTGATACAAGGTAAGCATCCAGTTATTAATTGCAATGATTAAGAAAAATGTTAACAAAAGAAATAGGTCTATTGATTGCACATTATTTTTTTTAGTAATAGTTTAACCCAGAGCAGACAATGATTTGTTCTTTGAAATAATAAATGAAGTGAACTAAATATATCAGTTATTTAATGTGTGATATCATGAAATAATCAGACATATTTCAACAAAAACCACTCAGCCTTTGCATAAACTACTACTTGGTTTTGATTATTATATTGATATTATTAATCTGTTTTTGTAATTAATGAAATTCACAATTTTATTTATAGGTCATTTAAATACAAATACAAATCAAAACAACAACACGTTCTCATCACCAAACAACGGTCATCATTTAAATACACAAACTGCTGATGATTTGCGTTATCATGGTACTGAACTTGTGATGCTTTATGATTATAAAGCACAAGCACCTGATGATCTGTCAGTACGAAGAGGTGATTGGATATATGCAGATTTGACAAATCAAACAGTAGATGGTTGGTTATGGGCATATGCCCCGAAAACGAGGAAATATGGTTTCATACCAAAAGCATATGCTAGACCACCTGCAATGACTAGTTTATAAAGTGCCAAGTATACGTCAACCTAAGAGCATCAAAACTTGCCAGAGTAACATTTTCAGTTGAATATGTGTATCGTTATTTCCTGCTTGGATATAATCTGGTGATCATTAATAATAAATTAATGATGTGAATTTGGTGCAATTAAATATAGTTTGTAAAGATAGTGCATATTCAAGAGTTTTAAATATTTACCAAATTATTATAAAATTTGACATTTGTGTTGTGTAAAAGTTCTTATCCAGTGATTTTACATTTTATAAGATGAAACAAGTATGGTTTTAAAAATTGATAGCAAATTTTAAATAGAGTTGTTTCAAATTCGTCCACTATGACTTTTTAGATTTAAGGACTATATTACGAATTTTATGCTATGGATATTATAAGTTGCAAAATTTTATATTTTATTATTGGTGAATACATATACTTTTTTCAATTTGATTTTTGTTTTCACTGATACTCAAATAAAGTGCCTTGGTGACCTCAGTACTTTTGGCATATTATAATGCAGCTGACTGAAATAAGTCAAGTCTATCGAGCCCACGTATTTAGTAAATTTTGTTATCTTCCGTTGGCAACGGTCATGCATTGTTCAGCGCTGGCGTTATGTTTATTTTTGTACTCACATCCTTCAAAGTGACATTTTCCGCACGCAACTGGCAGATAGGAACGTCAATTTTCCGCACTAGTGCGGGAAAATTTGCAAAAAACACTAGTACTTTGAAACGTGAAAAAAAGTAGTCGTTTTAATAGAAATAACACTTGCTATATGAAACACCATTTCCGCGAGTTTCGTTATTTAAAATCATATAACAAAAAAGAAATAGCTCAAATTAGTTAGCAAATTGGTTAGCGCCATCTATTGCCACAAAAACGAAATGTCAGTCAATGTCGGTAACGTCGATAACAAGCCAGTGACAATGAGAAATAATCATGATTTTTTAATCTTTATTTTCTTCTGTTCGTTACAAAAAATATTGTACAACCTCATGCGTGAAGACATGTTCCGCGCATTCGCGCCAAAAATGCGCTCATGCGGGAAAGTCGTCTTCCCGCACTTGGTTCGTAAATAACTATTGACTCGTGCTGTTGTAGTGTGCTTCGTATTCTGTTATTTTTTTATTATTATGAGTTACGATGAACCTTAATCCGCCTATGGCTTCTAAGAGCTGGCTATCTAGTTTTGCCAACTGAGTAAAATTATAACTTGGCGCGAAATTCAACTTGCCCTCATTCTTTTTGGCTCACGGACAAAAAGAAGTAAACAACTTTACTTTAATAAATTCTGGTTAATGTTAAAATATATCTCAAGAAATTACAAATATTCAATAAATTTAATAATAAAACTTATTACAAAAGGATAAAAATGCATATATGGTCGAAATCAGAACTGGTGCATCAAGGCCATATTTGAATTATATGAATCAAGTTTCAAAAATCGCCTGTCTATTATCAGTATTATCATATGTATTATCATAGTGTCGAAAATGTTGCATTCAAATGGTCTTGACACGCCAGACGAGAGCTGGCGTGTCAAGACCATTTGAATGCAATTGCAATTGATTTTGACCATTTGAAATAAAAAAAAAACGATATCAGTTAATTTAGCTATTAAGAAATGCAATATTAACACAAGAAATTCCCCTACAAACTTTGGATCTAATTAGATTTATGTTCTCCACTGTTGGCAACACTGGGTAGGTGGTAGACGTGTTATTAACGTCAAAGTCAAAAAAGATAAATATAGGCACTTCATACAGGTGATTATAATAAGTAGATTACTATAAGTAGAATGAGTTTCATTATAAATAGTATTAAAAATATCTTGCATAGAATGTTACAGTTATTTTGGTTTGGCAAGAAAACAATAAGTAATAACTTGAATATTTATATAAAAACAAACACTGGTAATACATTGTCAGTAGATTTGGATCCCCAATGGGATATCAAAAATGTGAAGGAATTGGTTGCTCCAAAATTGGGCTTGCAACCAGAAGAAGTGAAGATAATATTTGCCGGTAAAGAATTAAGTGATTCTACAACAATAGCAGTAAGATTTTTGTGCCTAAATGTAATGTAAGTTTTGTTGTTATAATACAATAATTTCTAGGAATGTGACTTGGGACAAAAAAGTATTTTACATGCTGTCAAAACAAAGAGGAAAAACAAAATTTCTAGTCAAATTGGTGTACTTGAAGAGGTGGAAGATGAACAAGGTTCGAAACCACTTTGCGAAACGTTAAGTGATTTAACTTTTTCCTCAGAAACAGATGACTTAAGCAATAAAAGTAATTATAAATATAATTGTTTGTACATACATGCAAGTAGTTTACTATCAGTGTTTTAGGTGTCGAACAAATCGAGGAATCTAACGTTCATTTTTATGTATACTGTTCAACATGTAAGAGTTTAAAAAATGGAAAACTGAGAGTGAGGTGTCATTTTTGTAAAAGTGGTGCATTTACTGTTCATGCAGATCCTCAAAGTTGGACTGACGTTCTCGAACCAAAAAGGATTACTGGTTTATGTGAAAATAGTTCAAGATACTGTACTGATGTAAGCATTTCCTTTTATTTGAAAAAAAAGACGAAGTGAAACTATACTAACATTAATTTTCTTAACAAAATATTTTTGTTTTGTTTTTAAAGCATTTTAACACTGAAAGATTGAAATTCGTAAATCTAGCATTTTAATGAAAATACGTTTCTTGTGAACATAGACTGAAGTTGAAAATTTTTAATGTAAATACCCCCATGCGTCATCACTTTTTGACGAGCACATAAGTCTTCACTTATAAGTTAAAATTGTAACATGTAAAGACTTTGGAAATCAATTTATGATTCTATAAGATAACTATAATTTTCAGTTAATTTTTGATGCTGCAGGACCATTTTTGTACCATTCTGTTGTTTTGTTTTGATAAAGGTGTGTGATGTGATGTTGGAAGGGAACATGAGTTGATACACAATTCAAAATATTGCGAAATAATTGTAGATTTAAATGCTTTATGTACTAAGTATTATAATTATACCTTCTTTCCAGATTTTAAATAATTTAGAGCCTACTTTTGCTGAATTTTATTTCAAATGTTCAGAACACACATCTTTAGGAGAAAATGATGAAGCAATTCCTTTATGTTTAATTAGATCAAATTTACGTGATGTACCTTGTTTGGCATGTGGAGATGAAAGGTGTGTTATAAAAACAAATAACCTTATTGTTTCTTATTTGTATTTTTATTGCAGTAATCCTGTATTTGTGTTTCCCTGTAAAGATGGCCACGTTACATGTTTAGAATGTTTTCGACGGTACTGTACGACACGATTACGTGACCGACAATTCTGGCAACATCCTGATTTGGGTTATACATTAGGTTGCCCTGCCGGTTGTTCAGATTCTTTTATTATGGAAATTCATCATTTTCGCCTTTTAACGGACGAACAAGTATGTGTAGTTAACATATGCCTTTGTGAGTAATAATTTTTATTTATTAGTATGACCAGTATCAAAGATTTGCAACTGAAGAATATGTTTTGCAAGCTGGGGGCGTTTTATGCCCACAACCTGGCTGTGGAATGGGGATATTGGCAGACCCAGAGTGCATAAAGATAACTTGTATAAATGGTTGCGGTGTAAGTTGACGGGTTTAACATTGAATAATTTGTAATGTATTGACTTTTTAGTATGTGTTTTGTCGATTATGTCTTCAGGGATACCACATAGGTGATTGCCAGATGCCCACAAGTACAAATACAAATAGTGATTGTAGTTACAATGTTGATCCTGTAAGAGCTGCAGATGCTAGATGGGATGAAGCTTCTAGGGTAACGATTAAAGTTATAACAAAACCATGTCCTAAGTGCAGAACACCCACTGAAAGAGATGGTATGATTAATTTATTTTTAGTTGTACAATGTGTAACATTTATTTTATAGGAGGATGTATGCATATGGTATGTACAAGAGCTGGCTGTGAATTCCATTGGTGTTGGGTTTGCCAAACTCCATGGACTAGAGAATGTATGGGAAATCATTGGTTTGGTTAAATAAATAATTGATAAAATTATGTTGTTTTAATTACATTTAAAATATTGCACAGTTAAGAAAAGTTCCATGTGTTTGGTGTTTGGTGTTTGGTTTGGAAATAAATTATCATGAAAGTTAAATAAATGATATTTTGTCGCTTATAAAGGCCCATCGTGCAAGAAATGTGGTCATCTAAAATAACTCAATTAAAATAAATGACGTGAAGAAACACAATTTGAAACTGATTAGCTGAAAAAATAAATTTTGAGTTGATCTTATTAATCTAACAACAGATTTGCATTCAGTTCTGGCGATAATAGAAAATGTTATGTTGTTCTCTTATGTATACATTATTTTTAGTTTAAGAGATTTTTTTTCTGATGCTTAAGCCCATGTTGGATTTAATATCACTTTGAATCTCACAATTAAACTGAACGTATAAAAATGCACGTAGAAAACAATAAATGTATCTTGTTGGCTATGATATTGTCATGGTCATTGTTCAACAAATAAGTAAATAATCAAAAACGTTCACAAATACGTCCGAAAGAAACTTGACTAAACAATACGAAACAATAGTGCTTAATGAAATAAAAATGGAATTCAAATGTCCTATTATTACAAGTGAGTTAATTCATTCCCTTTCGAGCTTTTTTGTGAAGCGTTTTTAAAACTTCTAAAACTGCCTGTCATAATAAAATTGCAGCGTTAAAATATATTAATACGATATAATAACAAAATTTTCCAAGTGAGATCTGTTATAAGTAATATTTCTCATTACAAATGAACTGATACATTCAGCTTTCCCAACTAGGTGTGTTACATCACGAAGAATTTTTTTTTTATCTTGTTATTTGAGATAATGCTCAATTTGTGACGTGAAATTGAAATCAATTAGCATTTTTATTCATATTTAAAAACCGTATTTTAGTTGCATTACTGACTAAAATTTCTTCCCTTAAAAATCTTTCTTGCTTACTCCATATGAAAAGGACGTTTGATTACCTTTTGAAATTTAACAAATCGTGTAAAAATTAAACGAAACAGACAAGTCAGGTGAATTGTTTCAATTGTCTGTATGTAAATGGGATTCTGACTAGGAAATGGAAATTCAAGCTTAATTCATTATTATTCGTAGTTGCAGACGTATTTTCTTTAGATGGTGCGATTTTCTGTTGTTGGAAAAATAACTGGTTTTATTAGTGTATTTTTTAGTTATATGAATCCTCAAGTTTCAAAATCCCCTAAATCCACTTTTGTGACTTTCGGAAATTAAGAGAAACTGTGTAACTAACTTGGAGCGGTGACACGTTAATGATTTTTTTCCCCCAAATTGATTTACAGTATTAGATTCTAAAATGACACCGCGGACAAACAATATACTTACAAGAAAGTCACAATTTTGAAAATAACAATGGATTTAGTGGGGTTTGAAGCCAATTATTGAATTTAATGGAATTTGGAAGTCAATATTGTGGATTGCGTGTGTTTTTATTCCGAACAAAGTAGGTTTGAAAAAAGGGAAGGCGTAACAATAAAAAAAAAACAAAAAAAAACATTTTATTATTTGAAAAACAACAAGAATGAAATGAAATTAGACTAATAGATCCGGATTTATGTTACCCAAAGTTGGAGTTGTAGCTTTGTTTATTCACGTTCTGATTGGTTGATGTGTATTTAGTGGCGTTTGAAAATTATTTCCAACAGATTTGGTGGAGTTTGAAACTAAGTCAAATTTTAACAGTGAATT
>JAFFZR010026063.1:0-14168 GCA_018397195.1 Lethrus apterus | reverse complement strand
ACATCTTTTGTTTAAAACTTTTTTCTCTACTAACAATACTTTGGTAGTTATTGTTTAGTTTATCGATCGAACTCCGCGCTATCGTCGTTTTCACGGACGCGCTATTTCAAATGTTGGTGGTGTTTGGTCCAGTCAGTAGGTGAATCAAGCCAGGCGCTGAGTGTGTTCTCGGCATTATGCTCAGAATACACCCCTCCAACAATTCATAATATCGCGTCCGTGAAAACGCGTAACGACGATAGCGCCGAGTTCGATCGATAAACTAAGCAATAACTACCAAAATATTGTTAGTAGAGAAAAAAGTTTTAAACAAAAGATGTAGATAATTAAATGATCTCTAAGTTTGATAATAAATAAAATATAATATAGGTATAATTGAACGGATAGGGAGGTAAAGGCAAAAAACAGACGAAAATACGGAAGTTGTGAATTTCTAACAAAATAACTCGACAAGTATTGATGCTAGAAAAAAAAATGTTTCGATTAAATAAGTTCGGAAATTCAATTTATAAGAGAATAGGTCTCTATAGTTTTTTGTGTAAAATGATTCGTTCTGGAGATATCGAATTAAACGCGTTACTCGCGATAGCGGCGCCACTAACACTCGAGGAACCCCTCAAATCCGGCATTATGCTCAGAATACACCCCTCTAACAAATCATATTATCACCCAAATGACGTTATTTTATGTAGATTGATTCACCTATTTACTGGACTATTAGGACTATGTTTGTGAATTTTGTTACTAACATTTTGATTACAAACTTTATTACTTTCTTAAATTTAAGAATTAAATATTAAATGTAAAATAAATTTGATTTTCTAGTATAGACCAACATAATTAGGTGCTAACAAACAAACTATTTTGTAATAAATTATTTTCCATGAAAGTTTCTTGTCATTTGAAATAGAGCATACATTTATATAAATATATGTTTTACACCCTAATATTATTTTTACCTATACAAGACGTTGCGTTACCGCTATGTAATACATTTTCACTGTCTTTATATTATCCTATGCGGCCACATTAGACTTTCTTAATTTTTACATTGCGTTGTTAATAAATGATTCAGAAGAGCTTATTAGAGTTTGTTGACGTGACCACATATTTTTCTCGTTGTAGCCCACTGTCAGAATTTCACGTTTTTATATTTGTGAACGTCACTTCGACATATAATTCGGTGTAAATATATGTTAATGTTATATGCTAGGGCGGAATTCTATATGATTTGGAATCGGCGAATCAACCCAATACCGAATACCCCGCATTTCTCTTTGAGTCATCGCCACTGAGTTGTTTACAATTTTGTCGAATGTCACCAACGCAGCGAGCTCTGAAATTGCGTTTTATTAATAGTGCAGTCATTATACATGGTGTCCCGTATCGTTTTATTCAAACTTTGAGAAAATAAATTAGATTTAATTTCATGAGTAAAAACCATATAAGTGGTAAGTCGAATCCGTTTAGTTATACAGTTTGATCGAAAAAAAAAAAGTTAGTCGTAGTAAGCCATGAACAAAAATCGGCATATCTTTACTTATATCACAAGTGTTTGGCGTATCCTGAAATGGAAAGGCCTATATCTGTATCATTTTCGAAAAGGACAAGGGATTCGCAATACAGATCATTATGTACACTTAATATTTTCGTCTTGGCTATTAAGACAATCACGACGAGATGCTGATTTCTTTCGAAAGATTCTGTGGACGGACGAAGCTGCATTTACAAAAGCTGGATTCGTACAAACAATAAAAGCTTTTTTTAATATCTTCCAAATATTTATGTTCATGGCATACTTCAACTAATTTTTTTTTCGATCTCACTGTATAACTAAACAGATTCGACATACCACTTATATGGTTTTTATTCATGAAATTAAATCTACTTTTCGTTCCCAATGTTTGAATAAAACGATAATAAAACAAAAATCCACCATTATTTTCAAAATCGCAGAAAATGCACACAAGGGTTTCGGTCGAAAACTTCAAATTAGGCACTCCTGACCCTCCCTAACAACATATAAAAAAAATTGGCTTGCTAAGTTCATTTTCTAATTCACGGCCTATTTACGGACAAAGGACTGGACTATAATGATCGATAGGGGATGGATATTTGTTCCTTTGACGTTTTCCTTTAATTTCGTTTCTAGTTTCATGAACGTATTTTCCAAGAGAGATATTCTGTATTGTTTAATTTTTTTAAGTTAAGATTATCAAAATCTTTTCTAAGGCAACACAACAATCACGCAATTGCAATAAATTGCATTAAATAAGAACAAAATATGAAACTGGAACATGTGTGTAGTGTAAAGCAAAAGCGATCGATTATCTTGCTAAGACACAAGGATGGTAATTCCTTACATTTTTTTATTATTATAAAATGTAGATATTTATGAGTGCATGTACTTATGGTATCGACAAATAGGTCGGGCGCTTGGGTGGTCGGTGCCTCTAGAGTCTAGACCTAACTATTTACGTTGGTATTCTGTGGAAATTGGGTACGTTTTTATTAATTTTTCACCACATATATTACTTTCACACTTGCCACTGACAAAACAAATTTTCGGAAATACTGTTATTTGCTGACGATATTAAAATTTACAAGCAAATTAGTAACATTAATTATTGTAAAAAAAGAATGGTAACAAACGTTAGATAAATTTAATAAATGGTTTGACGAAACTAACATAATACACTTTGGTTGTTTAATGTAGGTAAGATAACATAAAAACTGAATATAAAGGAAACTACTACGACGAATGAGGTAAATTTCTTTGCATAATGATTGACTCCCAATTAAATTGGTATACACTCATTAATTAACTATGCTTTAAAGGTAATTTCGGGGCTGGTTAACTTTGAAGCAGGGCTTTGCGCGTACTATGCTTAGTTACGTTCCCACTTGAAATATGGTTTAGTCTTATGGGGTTGTTCAGTCGAATCTGTCTTCTTCTGTCGAATATGTGCAGCAGATACAATGTAATATTTATTGAGATTGATCAGGTCTTTCTATTTTCAAAATACCTAAAGTGTCGTGCATAGTTTGACTAACATTTAAAAGAATGGCAATTAAAGCTCGACTAACGACGTGTATCATTTTAAAATTCTGACGTCTTGTATAAGACCATTTAATTTATTCTACAATATAAATAGGTAGGTTAGGTCCCTTGTTAACACAAACACTATGTGTATGTAACGGATGTTTTTTAGGGGTATAGAATTTTAAAATAAAATAAAACACATAAAAATCATGGTTATGGCCATGGTATTGGCATTATTGAAAAGATAACTTTATGCCATTAGTGTTTAAATGCGATTTCTGCGGAATCTCGAAGTCCAAATTTCGACCACTTTTTCAAGCAATTGAGGCCGGCATAATATCGGCAATAACTCGGCTAATGTTGGCTTCCAAGTGGTCCAAAGTATGCAGTTTATAAGCATAGACAAGCGACTTTGCCTATCCGTACAGAAAATAATCTAGAGGTGAGACATCACACTATCGTGGAAGCCAATGCACGGGCCCATTTCGCGAAGTTATGCGCTTATCGAACGAGTTAAGAATACAGTAGTTACAGTAGTTAGTAGACAGCTTAGCTGAGATAATATTATATTATAGACAGTTGTCAGCATTTTTGTACTAATTCATCTTTGTTATGAACAATAAATTTGCAATTGTATTCGTGAGCGAAGCTAGTACAGTTCGCTTCAATTTTATTGTGTTTTTTAAAAAGTGATTTCGCCAACTCCAAAATAAAACTGGCGCAGTCGAGGTAGGATTCAACCAGACGGTGAAAACAAAAATCATGGATCCGTTCTGTCTCAACAGTTCACTGGTGAACGAACAAAAAAGTTTTGGTTGGAAAATCACAACGAAAATCACGACAAAAGAAGCAGTTACGGACGAAATTGCAAAATCCGACACGACTTCGGACCGAGGTCAAAATCACCAACGATTGAAGTCACCTAGTGGACACCAAAAACCGTCGAAACCAGCTTAGGAAGTCGAGGGACAAGGGACAACATAGCCCAACTCCTATTGGCAGTAGTTAAGGCAGTAATTAAGAAAAGACACCCGAAAAGAAGAAATGAAGATCGTTATCCTTTTACTGTAAGTTTTTAATTCCTTTTATCATATTTTTCACTTTTGCGAACGAATTTCATGACAAATATAAATACGGAAATCGAAGTGTTAACCGAAAAACTTAATTCACTTTATTCAAACGAAATGTCACTACCAACGGCAAGTGCTTCTGCTCCAATAAATTATCAACTTTTAAGATTGTATGTCGACACAATCCCTAATTTTGACGGAAATCCTCATACATTAGGAATTTTTATTGATAATTGTGAAAATTTAATTAGTACATTTTCCAATTATTGGCAAATTAACAGGTAGACCCCTTAGTTTAATTGGTTCAAGGATCGAGCTGCGAAGGTGGCAAGAAATAAAAGACGCACTAAATTTAAGTTTCGGTGATCAACGCTATATAGATTGCCTAATTCAGGATTTAATTGTTTTAAGACCGCACAAAAACGAAACCCCGTACACGTTCGGTATGCGTTGTCAGGATTCGAGAAGTCTGATAATAGCGAAATTAAATTCGATAAACATCCCCATCGAAGAAAAGGTAATTAAGTCTCGAAATTATGACGACTTAGCTTTGAAAACATTTATTAGAGGTTTAACAGGACAGATTCAAAATAATGTTCGACTTAGAAACCCCGATTGTTTAGAGAAGGCAATGTCATATGTTATAGAGGAGGAAAATTTTCTCTATAGCCAAAATAGATCCAATACCTTAAATTTTCAAACCGCATACAAACCATTCCAAAGAATAACCCCAGTTTCAAACTATAAATTACCACCGAATTATCAACAATTCAGACCCTAGCCATTTCAAAACGCTCAATTTAGACCCAATTTGCAACCTAGCAATCAATTTCCACTATTTCAAAGGCCCAATTTCTAGAACTATCAGAATATTTTCAGCAATCAATTTCCACAATTTCAAAGGCCCAACTATCAGAATAATTTTAACTCTGCGAAATCAACAATACAAAATTCCCCAATGAATTGGAAACCAAACAATAATTTTCCGACACAAAAACATCCATTCTTTTTACAAAGACCGAGCCCAATTCAACGAAATTCACAAGCATTCTTAAATCAGCAACGATATCCCCAAAACCAAAAACCAAATTCATTTAAACCCGAGCCGATGGACACATCCTCAGGAAATACTAGACGTGATGTAGTGACTCGACCCACATTTACTCACAACGAACTTTATTCACAAAACATAAACGAATTTGAAAACCCTTTTGAAAACCAATATATTGATGAACAACAATATGACCCCGAAACTCCACAAAATGTGAATCCATATTTAAATTACGAACGGGTCGATTACCCATATTATAATACTCAGATAAGTCAAGGTTTAGATGACATTGAATATTATCAGCAGGACGTAGCAGGTCAAGTTTGTCAGGATTCAATTACCGCTGATGTAAATTTTCCGGAGGCCGACCATATGAACAATGGCATTTGATAAACCTTAACCTTGTGAAAGCGAATCTGACATATATTTATTCCGGAACTAAACGCAAATTTTTTAATAGATACAGGTATTACGCGAAGTTTAATGAATCCTGAATTAGCCTACAAATTTTATAACGAATATATTTTTAAAGAAAATTTTAATATACAAACCGTTCATGATATAACGTACCATGACGAAGTAATGGTAATTCCAATCTTTAAAATGTTTAAACTTCCTGAAACTCACAAATTTTATTTATTTAAATTTAACGAAAAATATAATGGATTAATTGGAATAGATTTACTAAAACAATTAAATGCATCAGTTAACGTAAATTCAAAACTAATAACAACACCTCGTGTTAAAATTCCAATTATTTATGAAGCTGAGGAATTAACAAAATTAAAAGAACAATTGAAAAACCATCATTATTCATTAATTATACCTCCACGAACAGAAAAGGTTGTTAAATTACCAGTTTGTTGCAAAAATGGTACAGGAATTTTGTGTATATTAGATTTGCTGAAGGAGTAGAATCTCCAAAAGCTGTGGTAAATATAGAAAATAAAAATAGAAAAAACTCTGTAGCTCCGAGGAAAATCAGGCAATTAGAAATTTATGTTTTGAATACCGCAATATATTTTATTGCAACAAAATTCCCTTAACATTTACGAACAAAACTAGACATAAAATTCAGTTATCAGATGAAACACCAATATTTACGAAATCATATCGTTACCCTGAAATTGATAAATCGGAAATAAAAGATCAGATTAACAAAATGTTAGGTTTTAAATTCAACATTCAACATTCAACATCCCCTTGGTCAAGCGCCATTTGGATTGTTCCAAAAAAATTTGACGCGTCTGGTCAAAAGAAATTTCCTTTACCCAATATTTCCGAAATTCTCGATAAATTAGACAAAAGTCAATACTTCAGAACACTAGATCTTGCTAATGGATTCCATCAGATCGAGATGAATCCATCCGATATCCAAAAGACAGCCTTTTCAACTGAGAATGCTGTCTTTTGGATATCGGATGGATTCATCTCGATTTGATGGAATCCATCAACTTTCAACTGAGAATGGGCATTACGAATTTCGACGTATGCCATTCGGGTTGAAGAATGCACCATCTACATTCCAACGCGTAATGAATAACGTCCTCCGCGGACTTCAGACAGACATAGTAATATTCAGTACATCCTTACAAGAACATTTTGATCGGTTAAAATCAGTTTTCGAACGTTTAGGACAATCAAACTTTAAGATACAGCTTGACAAGTCTGAATTTCTCAGAAAAGAAGTTCAATTTTTAGGACACCTTGTAACCCCAAAAGGAGTGAAGCCAAATCCAGATAAGATCCAAGTTAAGATTTCCCTATTCCAAAAACAGTAACAGAAATTAAAAGTTTCATAGGCTTAATCGGATATTATCGTAAATTTACAAAGGACTTTTCTAAAATCACTAAACCATTAACGCAATGTTTAAAGAAAAATATGAAAATCATTCATGATCATTCATAAATGCATTTAATACTAGCAAAAATTTATTAATGAACGCACCGATTTTACAATATCCGGATTATTCCAAACCTTTTGTGTTAACCACCCATGCATCTAATATTGCTTTGTGTGCAGTTCTATCACAAGGCCCCATTGGATCTGATAAACCAGTAGCTTTCGTTTCACGAACTTTAAATGATTCCGAGCAAAAATATAGCAGAATTAAAAAGGAATTACTTGCAATAGTATGTGTAAGTACTTTAGACCATACTTATTTGGCAGGAAATTCACGATCTACACGGATCATCAACCGTTAATATGGCTTTTTAATTTACAAACTCTAATTTAGTTAGGTGGCGGCTCAAATTAGAAGAATTCGATTATGACATCGTTTATAAAAAAGCTAAAATAAATACAAACGCGGATGCACTTTCTCGAATTAAAATTAATGCGTTAGAAAATGAGTCAATGGTCAATAATCCCGGCGATGTAGATAAAGACACTTTAGAATTTTTAGATGACTTCGTAGAAATGGAAAGTTATTACGAACCCTCTACTAGTAAAGAACATCCTCAAAATTATTGCGAACCATCTACTAGTAAGATATATCCTGAAAGAAAATAGATAAAAGTTTTATCAGATATCCAAATTGTAGCCCTAAATATCGATAATAACAATACTGGAATGGCTACCCAACATACGACCTTTAACGAAACAACTAACGATGGAATTAAGACGTTAGATGAAATGATCAATAATAAAGTCAATCAAATTTTAGTTTATCCCCAAATTTATCATAGGTTAAATGTTAAACACGAAACTTATGAAAACCACAAAATCATTAAGGTTAATATCCCTAATTTGAACAATGAAATTTTGATTTTACAATTTCTAAAAGAATATACTGTTTCCGACAAAACGTACTGTGTATATTTCCATACGGATGAACTCTACAGAAATTTTAGCAAAGTATATTTGGAACATATGGGAAAGGCCCAAAATTATTGCGATGCACAAAAATGTTAAATACGGTAACTGACAGTAAGGAACAAATTCAACATCACGAAGGCAAAAGAAATCATACAGGTATTAATGAGACGATGGAATATTTAAAAAGAAATTATTATTGGATTAATATGAAAGAGACTGTTACTAATTTTATTAACTCATGTGAAATATGTCAACGTACAAAGTACGCTAGGAAAACCCCTTATACACCTCTCATGTTGACCGAAACACCTTCAAAACCTTTTCAAATAGTCCATATTGATGTTTTTACTTATGATAATAAAAACTATTTAACTCTAGTAGATTCATTCACAAAATTCTCGCAAGCTATACCTATTATTGAGAAAACCGCCATTCATACTGCCAATTCATTAATTAAATATTTTACATCGTTTGGTGTACCTGAAAAATTAGTAATTGACAATGGCACGGAATTTAAGAATGAAACAGTCAAACACATTTTGAAAGTACATATAATTAGGTAATATACATTTTACATCCCCTCGTCATCACGAGTCGAATAGTATCGTAGAACGTTTTCATTCTACAATAGTAGAACATCTACGAATAGTTACAGAATCATTTCCTAATGAAAATGACAATCTAATGGAATATGCTATTTTAGTATACAATAATAGTATCATTAGTGTCAAATTCTTGGTTGATAGAATACTTATCTTTTTTTTTTCTTTCTTGAGCCTCAACCAATTAAAACTCAAATTGTGCAATAAAATATATTTATTACGACACAAAATATTAAGAAATATAAAAACGTGTTTCGTGATCTTCGTCGGGTAATAAATATATTTGACGTTTGTTATTTATTCACTATGGAAACATTCTTTAAAAAGCATAGTTTACTATAAATTTGTTTCATCAATTAGTTCAAAGGGTTGAAATAATAATTTTAAACATTAATTAATGAATCAAATTTTACAATTCCTAATCCCTATTGCGTCCCACGTTACGACGTCTATATACTCCAGCTATTGCTGTAAGACTAGGAAAAACGTGGAAAAAACCTAGTCGAGTATTTCGACCATTATCAAGTTTAATTCTAAAACAATTCAGTATATTATTAAATCATTAATGTAAAAGTAATTTAAAGAATGTTTCCATAGTGAATAAATAACAAACGTCAAATATATTTATTACCCGACGAAGATCACGAAACACATTTTTATATTTCTTAATATTTTGTGTCGTAATAAATATATTTTATTGCACAATTTGAGTTTTAATTTGGTTGACGCTCAAGAAAGAAAAAAAAAAGATAAATAATAGTATCCATAGTGCAACAAATTTTACACCTTTTGAATTGACTTTTGGACACACTCATTAACGGAACCGTAATGAGATATTTATTCCAAATACTTTTTATTAAGAATACGCGGAAAATCATAAAAATAAATTAGAGCATGTGTATCAACAAGTTAAAGAGAAATTAGAAAAGCAAAAAGAAATTATCAATTCAAAATTTAATACAAAAGGCGAAACGAATAAAGAGTTCACTCTAGGCCAAACGGTACTTAAACAAAATCCCAAAAAACGGAATAAAAAACATAACAAATTTTTAGGACCCTTTGAAATAACGGAACTTTTAGAAAGGAATCGTGTTGAAATAACTAATAAACAAAATCAAAATAAATAGGAAATAGTTCACATTCAAGAGGTTTTCGTAAACCTCCTCTTGTTACAGGTTCATAACCCACTCCAATACAGAACTAAATTATCCCACCTTTCATCAACTAAACGAAAATCCTGGATTATTACCTCCTGAGTCAGCTTTCGCTGTTGGCATAATTAACAGTGCTACATCTCTTACGGCGAGGAGATGATAGTAATAGAGCCATGGAACACTTTACACACACAAAAATATACATAAAATGGTGCTCCTGCAATTCTCGATAAGCGAGAACTGGAGAAGCGTTCGGGTAGCATCGCACACTCACACACACACAAAAAAAATTAGGCAATGCTCAAACCCAAGTACTACTGGACCTTCATTCAGATATATATATATTTGACATAACCAACATTACTACAGAATTCGGACTTTTACAAACAAAATACTTATATCTTAAAAATTCACTCGAAGGTAATTCTTCTCGTAATTACTATAAAACAGAATTTTACAATTCATACCATCTGATTGACATCTTACAACAAAAAATAATAACTCAAATAAATCAATTAAAGCCTCCAACGAACAAAAGAGTAAAACGAGGGCTTATAAATATGTTAGGATCCGTAATTAAAATACTAACAGGTAATTTGGATCAAAGTGATGCTGAAAGATATGATAATGCAATCAATACTCTTTCAGATGCCATAACATTAAAATGAAAACACTAATGAAAGAACAAATAACACTTCTTCAGGAGTCAGTAAAGGAATTTGAAAACAGCACTAAAATCATAGCGCATAATCAACTAGCTTTGGACTCTCGCCTTACGCAGATCGAATATACTTTGAAAAACATTGAATTAAAAAATATTGATTCATATTATTATTTCACTATACAAATGGTAATTTCTCAATTAATCACATCATTTCAGGTAATTTATGATATTCTTGAAAGGATTGAAATTACTATTACGATCTCGAAATTAAACATATTTCATGCTTCGATGGTTGAACCAAGTGAGCTTCTGCACGAAATTTCGAAACCTTTCGAACCCAAATTGGAAAATATACTATCAATTGAAAAAATTCTAGAAATCAAGAGTTATTCTAAAGCAAACAAAATATTTTTTGTCATTGAAATTCCCATAGTAGAAGACGAGATTATAATTATTACCACCTGTATTCCTTACCAACTCCCAGCAACAAAGCTTTCAAAGCCATTTTACCACATTCAAAGTACATAATCTTAAACGATCAATACTATACGTTTCTCGACGTAAAATGAAAGGAAGTCATCGACGAAGAGTTTATCTGCCAGGGAACTACTCCAAGGAGGATCGACAAGGAAAACGCACCCTGTGAAGTGCAAATGTTAAGGTACACACCAAACCTAAGTAGCTGTCTACAATTGCCTGCCCTGGTCAAGAATACAAAGATACAGAAGTTGGAAAACAATAAGTGGATAGTGATTGCACCAGAAAACATAGTGGCTCTCCAAAAGTGTGGTATTAATAAAGACAATTTACCTTTAAAGGGTACATATTGCTGTGATAAGCGCTCCGGCTAAATAATGAATTTCAGTTTAATTTTCCAATAAGCGTTTGCTCATGGTACTTATTTTTGCTTTTGATTTTTATTTACCACAACAACTTTATTTTTTTTTATTGTGTGCTTACGAGCTGAAGGTCTTGTTGATTTCAAACACAAATAAAACAAATGTGGAAATTTAAATAAATATATTGAAACTTGAAAATTGTAAATAAAATTATTAAACGACAACAACAATAATAAATGATTAATGAAAAATTATTTTATTAATAATTGATTAACTTTTATTCAACAAGAATTAATTTAATTGAAATCTTATTAAATTTTTTATGACTCCTAACGTTACGGTTCGTTTAGGGAATTTTATTCAACAATAGTTGGCTATTCTGATTCGGTAATTTCTTTATTAGTGCGATTTGTAATTGAACATCAACACCTTGTGTTTTAAATTTACATGTAAGTATCCTTTTTCTATTTCTACTATTAATAATCTTGTTTAAGTAATAATGACGCTTACATTGGCTTATTGATGATTTACAGTGAATTGTTTACACGCTATGTTCCATTGTCTTTATTCAACACATCATTGAGTAATGGTGACCGTGAAATAAAGCGCGGTTTTAATGCCTTTATTTATTTACTCAAAACAAATAAATAAAGAGTTGTACGCACAATTTTTGAATTATTAATTAAAAATGTTAATTTAATTTATTCAATGAAATTTTTAATTATTTGTCAAAGTTCAAATTCTGTTGTCGTTATTTAATTTGAATTTTCTTTGAATATCAATTCTCGGAAATTCATGCTAAACTAACCTGGTTCATTATTATCCCTATCGGCGACGCACTGCTAATCCTAACCTTAACTGGTACTGGCACTAGATGTCACTTTTACTTAAAATTGTCACTTCCCAAAATTTTTAATTTTATTTCTAGGAAACAAACACCACACCACCTTTTTCTTTTTTAGGTCTTGCTAGTCGAAGAGCAACAGCAGCTCTTAGATTCTATCATCGATTTTATAGCCGAAAATAAACAAATGCAATCTTCGTGAAAATTCGAATTTGAATAGCGTTTTTAACGCGTTGTTGCAACATGTGAGTACATTGACCTGTTGCATTTTCATGTTTCATAACGGTTATTTTTTGTCGGTTATAAAAGTGGGTGTCAATTTAGTTTTATTGATTGTTTGATTGAATTTAATTGTAAATGTTGCCATTTCAATGAAAATTAAAGTTGTTTTAAATTGAAAATCATTCCTATTGTTAGATTTTAGTTTCCATTTCTATCGCCATCTGTTGTTAAATTAACCAAGTTGTCATATCGTTTTGTATTAAAAATTTTACACTAACATTTGTTTTCGACTAATTAAATATTATTGATTTCATTGAATTTGATGAAATATGATATTGATAAACCGTTATTGAGTTGTAATTGCCTTTTTAACTATCCTTTAGTCTCTTTAGTGTCGCCATCTGTCGGATGTTACAAAAGTTGTCGCTACTTTATATTTTTGACATTTACTTATTGTGTTTGTTTTGATTAAAATTGCACTAAAATTGATCAATTAACGTGAAAATTCAAATAATTAAAATTATTTCTAGATAACGCTTTCTTTTGTAAGTCCCTTTTTAGTTTTTTTCTTAACCTAACCTTATTATATCGCTCAAACATCATGAGCTAATTTTGGTTATTTTACTTAAGTGTAACTAATTAAATTTATGGTTAATTAATTGGTTTTCTGTTTTAGATTTATGTGATGGTTTGCTACGATGATTAAAACTTGTCCAGTCCGTTTATTTGGACGCGCACCTGTCTTGATCAGAGGTTGTCGATGAGACGATCCCGTTCCATATCGTTGTGATGGGTTGTGGTTCGTTTTCTAACCATTCCTTGTTGGATTCCTTTCCATGGCTGGGATGTGATTTGCTGGTCACAAGATTGTTCCATTTTGAAGAGTTTTCATAGTGGTCGAAGAGTTCTTGTCGTTTCCGTTCACAACATTCTTCAGTGCCGGGTGAATGTAGATAAATAATATCTATCGACTCATGGACCTGCATGATAAATAAATTAAATTTTTTTTCCCCGTTTTCTATGTTAGAACTGTGATTATTATAACATTTTTAAATATTTTCATTTATTTTTTTATGTTTATCATAGAAAATATCACTGCAATATGTACTTGAATTAAACTCAAACGGCGAAATAGAAATTGAAGGTTTTCAAATAAAAAATTATCAAGATTATGATAATAAATTCAAAAATATGAAGTTCCCAAAATTAGAATTTGACAAAGCAGTAAAGGGACAAATTCAAGATATATTTAAGCCAATTAAGTTGGACGATGTTAACTTGGATAATGTCAATCATATTAAAAATACATTGGAGATTCAAAAACAAAAATTAAATGATATCTCCAGTGCATTTTGACAATATCAGTGTTTGGGCCATATTTATATATATATTTATCATTTCTGTAATTATTTCTTATATTATTATGTTAAGTTAAGACTCCAAAGGGAACTCCAAGAAGTAACCGACATCTACCTGTCAAATTCTGCGACAAGCCCCAGAATTTCGCTTTAGGGATGGAGGAGTTAAGAATACAGTATAGCTTAGTTGAGATAATACCGGGTGTCCGCCGGGAAGGTATACTACTTTGTTTTGCCGCCATTTTGGTAAACATTAGTCTTGACAGTTCATATTTGGCAGTCGTGAAGTAGACACGTGGCAAATTTATTATGGAAAGTCGATAAACCAACGTGTTTTAATCGTTAAAACATTTTATCAAAATCAATCATCGGTTACTGTGACGATGAGAAAGTTACGTGAAATTTTTGGGAGAAACAACGTGCCAACAAAACGCACTATTTATCGTGTAGTGAATGATTTCGAAGAAAGAGGGTCTGTAGGTGATAGGCCCAAGCATGGACCA
>JAFFZR010026062.1:0-12944 GCA_018397195.1 Lethrus apterus | reverse complement strand
TTTTAATAGAAATCGGGACGTCAAGTAATTTCAAGGTCACGCTTCTCATACCAGTCCGATGGCCTTAAGTTGTTGCTTCGGAATTAATAAATACGAACAAAAAATGAATTAATTATAGAAAACGCTTTACTATTCTTACACCTGACGACTGTGCGTCGACATTCTTCGAGGTAAATTAAGTCCGTTTAATAAAGGGAAACTCGGCGGAATTCGTGGTGATAGTTATGTGTGGTTTTATAGGTCGATAAAAGTCGATAATCAAAGATGACTTCATATATGCAATTATGAGTTTACGGCAAACGTTATATTGAGACGTTTGGTTGTTTATAGACTATAAACATCTGAGAGACGAAATTAATAAAATCGGAATTGAACTACAATAATAATTTTCCCAAATTTTTCTTTGTAATACAAAATGTATTTTATTATCTATAATATCATTATAAAATACCAATTAGGTGATTATTTTATCAGTATGTTGCTTTCCGTAATACAATAATAAAAATGCAAACACCTTTTAACAATTTTTTTAATAAATTTATTTATTCAAGAGTTAATAAAAAAAATGTTAGATTACATTGAAATTCGTGTCATTGAATATAAAGAATCCAAGAATTCCTCAGTGGGAAAAAAAAACAAAAATATCAGTTTTGGAAAATGTAAAATCGACCAGTACAATCCATGAGTTAATTGTTGACTTAAAATTTTGAAACTTAAGAAAAAGACTTTCACTTAAACCACTTGAAGTTAAGAGTAAAAAGTCAACTGGATCATATGCATGCATATTTCGTCATATTTAATCTGTTCTCCCTTCGGAATTTTCTATGCAATGACATACAATTACAAGGTTCGTTTAAACGACTTTCTTTCGAGTTGGATTTGTTAGCGTTTCTTTTCTTGTTCTTGCTGTACGTTGTTGTTGCTACCGCGCTGATTTGCATAAATTAATTTTTGGATTAAATTGTTATATTTTTATTTGTTGACTTTAATTTAATTAATAAATTAATAATTTAAAAAAATATATAGTGTACCAACTAAGATGGAAAGTTCAATTGCTCCGTTATTAATAGTAAGTCAGTTCTGAAACTTTGTACGCATTAATAATTCAAATTTCTCCATCACCTAAAAATATGTACAAAGATGGTCGACTTCCGGTTATACCGGAAGTTAAAAAAAAGTTAAAAAACGGTTAAACGCAACACTAATTAGAACAAAACCATTGTTTAATAGCAATAACTATAACTACTAATAATAAATAAATGTGTTAAAGATTGTATTATTAAATTCAAATGTTAGTAGTTATAGTTATTATATTACAGTGGTTTTGTCTTAATTAGTGTTGCGTTTAACCGTTTTTTTAAACATGCCAATAACAGAACAAGTTACTTCCAGTCGCAAGCTTGATATGAATGTGAGAGAAAAACATTTTCTATATAATGAAATATGTAACCAAATTTAATATTTCTAAATCAATTATCCGTAGTTTAAGTGAAACGCTGAATGTATGAACATTAGTTCTATTGTTGTATTTAATTTTATATCTAATGAAAACAAGTTACTGGCGAAATTATTAGTGTATTGAGGATTTAGACGTCAAGAAATATGGTATAAAGAAAAAAACGGCAATAACTACAAAACTACTACTTGTAGATGCCAACATGTATTAATAAAGGTGAAAGGGAATGAGATTTTCTATCCGATGATACCACAATTAATATAGTGTTGCATTTAAAAAAATCACGTTAGCCATGATTGAAAAGTCTGAACTTCCAACGTTGTTATTTCACGTTTTAATGAACCGAATTGTTTCAATTTGTGTTGAGGAATAAAATGCATCTTAATAAATCGATCGGTGAAAACCGCAGCTCTCTTCGCACATTAGTTCCGGAGATACTTCAAATTTCCGAAAACACTGCAAGAGTCGTTTTTTTCAAACAAAGTCGAATAACTCCGAAACAGTGCCACTAAGACCAAGTATGTGTTTAATAAAATGTTTATTTTTTATGGACAATCCAAAAAGATAATAAAAAATAGGGTATTGCATTTAAAATAAGAAAGTTTGTGGCGACTTCCGGTATAACCGGAAGTCGACCATCTTTGTACATATTTTTAGTTGATAGAGAAATTTGAATTATTAATGCATACAACGTTTCAGAACTGACTTACTATTAATAACGGAGCAATTGAACTTTCCATCATCAAAACAAAATATATTTATTGCTTGATAAAGATTACGAAACACATTTTTATGTTTTATTATATTTGGTGTGTTGTAATAAATATATTTTATTGCACTTTTAGTTTTACTGGTTGATGCTCAAGAATAAAAGATAAGTATTATTACAAACATATTCAACCAAGAATTTGACACTAATAAAAGCATGATGTTCAGATTTGCTGACAAAACCTATGTCATTTACTGTTGGGGGGGGATTCTAATAAAATTTACGTCGATATTTTCTAAGCAAATATTTTCTCATTTTGCATTTTTTGCGCGTTGTTTTTTTTTTTTTTTTTGATCTTTTAGGAAATAATCTATAATCGATTATTTCCTTCAATGAAACTTGCCCGCAATCAAAAACAAACGCCCGCGATGAAAATTTCAAGCTGATTCCGTTTAACGCCAAAGTTTCCGTAGGAATTAATCCGACGCCGAACGCAAACAAATACCGACGTCGGCCGCTCAAAACAATCACTTCGACGTCATTGTCGGAGAAATTAGAGGCGGCACGGTTAATCAGCCGAGACTAAAGTCGCATTAAGAGTATAATCAAATATCAATTAACGAAGTCGACGTTGAGTCTCAAACTCATTACGTACGGTGAAGGTGGCAGCACCCCGACCGTTTCGCCATTGTTTTGGCCGCTAGTTTCGAATTTAATTTATTATTCCATTATTTTAGGTTGCGTTCTTAATTTATTCAATAGAGTACTGGTCGTTCTCGTGCACTTTTCAAAATTTAAATGTTTAATTATTTAAAATTTCTTTTCATCGCTTTTAATCGAAAGGTAACACATATTGCATATTTACACTTTTAGTAATCTAATTCTGAAGAAAGGTTCATCGAATAAATTTCTGAAAACCCCACCCCATTTTTGAAAATTATGAATTTAAAGAAGTCAGTAATTTGGAATTAAAATTATCTTGTGGCCAAATCCGAAATTTGTACTTCAATCCAGAAATTAAAAATTTTTAATCCCCTCATAGTTTAGCCACGATGCTTTTCTACTTTCTCAAATTTCCCAGTCTCTATTTTCTGACGTTCTCACCTCTTGCATCCTGGTAACCACTTCCTCGTAATCCGTAATTTTTGCTTCAATCCAGAAATTAATAGCCACAATGCTTTTTTACTTTTTTCCCAGTCTCTATTTTCTGACGTTCTCACTTCTTGCATCCTTGTAACCACTTCCGCGTCAATATCTAATATATTTTCAATCCTTCACCTTTATCCACACTGGACTTTGTTATTGCATCATTTTAACCCTATCAGTCCCCATGTAGTCAATTAACTACATTGAAATTAATATTTTTTTACAAGGGATCTAGACGTTAGAATCAGTTACTTCACACTGTAGTCAGTTGCTTACACGTTGTTTTTACAGGTTAGTCATAACCTAGTATTTAAAAGTCGAAACTGTAAAATACTTTCTATAAACAAATTTACATTATTATAAATTTACATTTATTATTATAAGATCACTTATAATAATTGACACTGATTCGACACGAGTTCCGAAACGTTCGAAACATAGAGATAAAAGTCTAAATGTGCGAGTAGAATAATAAATAGTTCATCAACCCGTTTCTAATTTTCAAAAACCACTGTAATCATTTGACTACTTCGTGACTCAACGGTTACAACACAACACGTAAGAAAAACATAACCTAACTTAAAAAAAAACGCCATTATTATTTATTTATTTTGGAAAATAATGAATCGTAAACGTCCATTGACTTACGAGGAACTCGTAAATTTGGTGGAAAATGTGTCCGACATCGAAGACCTCACCGACGACGACGAAAATGACGTACCTGAAGAATTTGAAGTAGGTGGCTTTAGAGGTACATCCCACCTTTCTAGTGGCTTTTTCTCTAGTAATTTTATTATTATGTTATAGCTGCGTTAGATGACCAAGACGAGAACGACTTGAAACAAGAGGAAAACGAATCTCACGTGTCTGAACCTGACGATTTTTCCGAAATATTTGAAGTAGGTGAGTCAGATGAACAAGACAAGAACGACTTGAAACAAGAAGGAAACGAATATCACGTGTCTGAACCTGACGAACCACAACCTGGCCCAACCCATTTTTTTTTCATTTTTCTATTCTACCTACGAAATTATTATGTCGTAATTTTACCATTGAGTCACAGTGTAGTCATTTGACTACATACCCTAACTCCCCAATGGGAGGGGGGGGGGAGGTAGAGCATTGCAATTGCCTCCAAAAAATTTCAAAAAAATCAATTAAATAATGGAGCCAAAAGCAAAATTTGCGCTTGAGTAGAAAAAAATTGTGACCGAAAGGGTTAATTACATCCCTTGTCATTTGTCTAATCCATTAACTTTTAACTTGATCTCCAACATCATCATAATTCTTACTACTTACATTATAAAACCTTGTGTTTTTATCATATTTCGAACTTATGACTTAGGTTCGCTTATGTTATTGCTTCAATCACTAAATCGAATTTTTCTGCAAATTTGGAAACTATATTCAAAAGATTAACGCTTAAAACATAAATTTAGAAATAATTTTCGTATATATTTTTTGTGAATAATATACGAAAACCTCCTTAGAAAGAGTGCAATAATAAAGACACGAAGGTGCATATAAATATATTCATCGCATAAAATATCACGTAAAATATGCACTCGTATAACGGATTATTATAGTAACATATTAGGGATTCCATTCGAAACTTGGAAAAGTACATAAATTAGGAAAATGCGCACGTCAGAATACCATAAACATTTAAAGTTAGTATAATGAGAAAATGCAAAACTTTGCGAATAGGTGATGTTATTAAAAATAGGCAAAAACTTAGAACAGGCACAAGTCTTATACAGCCTGTTCATGGGAACATTCTACAATAGCTAACTTTTTTATTTAAAGAGATACAAACTTGGTTAAATGGATAAAGTTTAAGTACATTGTAATGGCCATTTCGCGCAATATATTATAAAACAAAAGAACATCGCGTTGCTAAGATACAAGCATAACAATTAGTTTTTTAAATTGAACATCCTATATATTTTTATATTTTTGAGTTGCTCTGGTTGCCTGCTATAATTAATAATAAAACAATTTTTCTCTAGGAGTTAAAAATACTTGCCTTCTGAGTGTTCACGAATCATTCTACAATTTTTTATTTAAAGAGATATAAACTAGGTTAAATGGACAAACTTTAAGTACCTTGTAATGCGCATTTCGCCCAGTAAATTATAAAACAATAGAACGTCGCGTTGCTGAGATACGTGCATAAAGATTAATTTTTTAAATTGAACACCCTGTATATTTATTAACTCTTTAACTAGCGATCCTAGAGAAAAATTGTTTTATAATTAATTATAGTAGGCAACCAGAGCACCTTAAAAATATAAAAATATACAGGGTGTTCAATTTAAAAAATTAATCTTTATGCACGTATCTTAGCAACGCGACGTTCTTTTGTTTTATAATTTACTGGGCGAAATGCGCATTACAAGGTACTTAAAGTTTGTCCATTTAACCTAGTTTGTATCTCTTTAAATAAAAAATTTGGCTATTGTAGAATGATTCGTGAATACTCAGAATGTAAGTTTTTTTAACTCTTTAACTAGCGATACTAGAGAAAAATTGTTTTATAATTAATTATAGTAGGCAACCAAAGCAACTTAAAAATATAAAAATATACAGGCTGTTCAATTTAAAAAATTAATCTTTATGCACGTATCTTAGCAACGCGACGTTCTTTTGTTTCATAATTTATTCCGCGAAATGCACATTGCAAGGTACTTAAACTTTGTCCATTTAACCTAGTTTGTATCTCTTTAAATAAAAAAGTTAGCGATTGTAGAATGTTCCCGTGAACAGGCTGTATAGAAAAAATACAGGGGTGGTGCAGTCTAAATTGCGACATACTGTATAAACACGAAAAATATCAAAGTTATTTTACTACCTATTAATATAAAAATTCTTTAAGAAATTAAAAAACACAATAAACTCTGATAACATTTTAAGTTAACTTAGAAAACAAATATTAACTGAACAATCGATATTACAATCCTGCACTGCCGGATTTTGGATTTTCATATTCGACGTTAGAGTATATATAATCCTTTATTTTACTACTACGTTTTCTTTTGATAAACTGATCAAAACGTTTTATATACTAATATTAACAAAGAAAATGTTTCAAGAATGCCTATTGCCTGGTATTATCAATGTCCTTAAAAGTTCATTGAACTAAACCTTTAAACATTTGATATATTTTTTTTTATTATCTTTTATATTTGTGGTTAAGAACAAATATATTCATTCTTTAGTTTTAACCAGGACGCACACTGAATCGACTCGGATCGGTCGACTCGGAACGGTACGATCGGCACGTCAGCGTATACCGCGCACTGCTGAATCGGCACATTCAGATTTTTCAGCACCCGATTTCGTACAGGTCATTTAGTTAAACAATTTTAAATATATACTGAGTTCGAGTTCATAACATTTGACGCAGCGCAGATGTTATGATTGCCGTAGCACGTGAACAAATAGAAAAACATAAAACTAGATTTTGGATCCATAAAATTAATCTTAAAAGAGAAACCTATGGAGAGTTTTACCACTTATTTCCAGATTTACTTGGAGACGAATAAAAGTTCGCCAGACATAGCAAATATTCAAAATTACCTACTTAAAATAGTTAAACACGTCGGAACCTTCGGCAATTTTCACTCCATCTAGCATCCGATCCGATCCAATCCGATCGGTCCGATCCGATCGAACCGAAGCAGTGCGCGGGGATTCATTTAATTTCATGGGTACCAAAACATGCCGATCGTTCCGATCCGAGCCGACCGATCCGAGTCGATTCAGTGCGCGTGCTGCTTTAAATGCCTAATTTGTGGTTAGTTACGTCAACGAAAGGTTTTCATAATTTTTTATTTTTAACAAATATGAATGTCTTTTATTTTCATGTATTTATCGGAACAATGACCTCAGAAACAGTGATTAAAGTGTTCACTATTTTTAATGCATTTTCTGACAATCAAAGAGCTATAAGTTGTGGGTAAATGCTGTGGAATCTGACAATGTAAAGGCTATGAAATATGATAAGGAAGTATTTTCCAGCTTAAAGAACAAAGTGTATAAAGTAACCGTGCGTTATGATGTGAAAAATGTGAACTTTTCATGCTCTAAGGGATTAGTATCCCATCATCACATGGCAGCTTTATTAATATTTGCCCATAAAAATATTTCTTTTTTTTCCTCGAAATTAAAATAAAATATATTAAGTTAGGATTATCTAACACCTTAAAATGCATTAAGTAACCAAATTATGGAGGATTTAAAGAAAAAAATGCAATATTTACCAGCATATTCCGCCAAAAATTAGGAATATTATTCCATTGATTATGTTTTCAGAAGATTATATTAATAGCATGAATAAAGAATTATGGAAAAAATGATAATAGAATCTGGAGACAAAAAATTTCTCAAATAACTGTCAATCAATACTACAGTGAAAGCTAGTTAATGGCACGAAAGTTCCCCTTAAGTTTGATTAAAACTTATCAAGTACAATTTTCTTAGACGAGTTGTAATTAGTTGTAATTCAGTTTGAAACTTCAGAGTCTTGCACTTAACATTGAAAAAACAGTACACCCATATGTCAGACAGGCGTTCTGCACTTGCTGGATGCGTTTGATATCCTAAAAATTATTCCTTATTTTTAACTTTTGTGACATATCATATAGATAATAGTTGAAAAACGAAATGACACCGGGACATAAACCAACGCCAACGTAATGAAGTAAAATGTGGTGACTGAGAGTATCGAAAACCTTCGAATAGTTCAACAAGAATAATACAGGCAACAAACCCTAGTCTGTTGTACCCAAGATATCATCGGCAATGTCGAGTAAAGTTGTTTTTTTAAGTTTAGAAAGTGCGGGTAGAATGATAATTGGTCAGAGGTTTTTGGAATCTGTAGATGCAGAACTTTCGGCATACGGACGACAACGGCCAATAAACCAATAATTTCGAAAAACATTTTCAGACAAAAATTGATGATCTAAGTTATAATGGGCATAAGAAACGGGCAGCAAATTTGATAAATGTAATGTTTAGATTATTAGAACCCATCGAATTTGATCTTATGCAAGACAGAACATTGTTAATTTCTTCTATACTAACTGGTTTAAAAGAAAAATCTTCTGAAATGTTAGGCAATTTATTTGTGGAATAGTAAATAATTAGATCCTGGTCAGGATGCTCCATGCTAACGCTGTTTATGAAAAAGTTGTTAGTGTCATTAGGAAACACAGAAACAGGAATGGTTATTTTATTACTTTTACGGATGATTGACAATTGATTAAAAATTTTCCACATAGAGTGGAATTTTTAAATTGAATATGTATGTTTTTTTTTATTGCACTATTAATATAATTTCTGAGTGCTTTGTTTTGCAAAATTTTTTTAATGCGGCGTTTTGTGTGTTTATCATTGACTTGATACCGTGAGTTAGGCAGGTAGCTTTGGGACGAGACATTTTTGCAATTTTTTTCGGTACTTGTTAATTTTATAAAGTAAGAGATTTTGATTAAAAAATGTCAATTTGTATATTGACTCCAAATCGTTCTAAAAAAAATTGATATTAAAGTTAATCATGAAATATTTTGAAAAGATGGTAATGTTGAGTAATGCTAATCGGCAATTTAAGGGAAACCAGTAAATGATAATACTTCTTTCTTCACACTAATAAAAAAAAATTAAGAATTTTTATGCTATATTTAATGTTTTAAATTTATTATGAATATAACGTATGACAGCAATTTAAACAGTTATGTCGTTTAAATCCTTTTGTTTAAACGGTTCACGCTATTTACATATCGATGCATTTGTTTGCGTATCCGACGCGACGCCGCGACGTCTATCTTGGGTAGTAGTTATAGTTTATATATATATGACATTATTTTTGCTGCTTTTACTCACTTCTAATTCAAGGGAATAACTAATTTCAACATCACTTGGTTGATTTTAAAGCAAATAACGTACTACAACCATTAATAATATTTGCAAATGAAGTATAGATTTATGTAACATATAGTATACTATTTGCATGCAACATTTTAATATTAAAAAAAATAATCTCCTTTCAGTCAAAGCGTTTCATGTATAACATACAAGAAAACTGAAACATGTTCAACTATGGAATTTTCAAATTAATAGCTAATTTCGTACGTAGTTATTTTGGTTATTTGCTATTTACACTTTGCGCACTCGGACATTTTAATTAAAATATGGAATATGTGCGCTAGCTCTTTAATTACATACGTTGGTAATGTGAACTAATTATTATATATATTTTTTATTTGATTTGTAAAAAATTATATGAATACAAATATTAATCTTCCAGAAACTGAACAAACTTTACTATGTAATTTTTTTCAATTTGTATAAATTGCTAAAAGACCAAGAAAACTAACTATTATTTCATGCGTTGATTTAATTTAATTAAACCAACCAAAGTCGTTGAATTTTTACTTATTTATGTAAATGTTTGCTGCTACATAATATTTATAATTGGATAAGAGCGAAACAGTGGTTGGTTTAAACACAATAAAAGAAACCATGGTATGAAGAAAATACACAGGGAAATAATTAGTGCACATAGCAAATAGTCACAAGAGAAACATTGTTAGCGCTTTAGAGGTTTTTTTATATATTTAACAAATTGCTTATAATTGCAAGAAAGCAAAGCAACGTTTGCTAAACACTGCGATTTCTGCTGTTGTCCTATAGTTCGCAATTAATTGTCTTTACAGTGTTAACAAATACTTATTTTTGAGGCTGTTCCCATTATAAATACTCTTTTTTTATGTCTTTATGGTAAATATATTACCGTTAAAAGTTTGCATACATTAGAGATCTTGCGAATGGAATTACTATACAACTGAAACATTAATAATTTAATTACAAATGAAATTAAAAATGTCTGAAATTTCGAATAATTTAGCTATATCTGATGAGTTGTATAAATAGATATCAGAAATCATACATAAATGTGAGCAATTATGGATTTTATTAACTATAAAATTTAAAAGAAGTTCGATTGCGTGCCAGTGAATTTGGCAAGAAAGACTACTCGTGAGTGTATATGACCGCGAATATATTTTTCGTAATAAAGAGAATGTTTCGAAAAAAAAATGCAGTCCTGTTGAGGAGCCATAAGCGAGTTGAATAACATGAGACAATATTTGAAGTTTATGATACAAATAATGTTCAAAATAATTCTTGAGAACTAAGAGGTATAAATAAAGACTTAAAAATTAGTACCTATTAGTTTAGAAATGTTTTACGGCCGCTTTTTCTATAAACGTCTACGAGTGACCAATTTACTCTGGTGTTAGTGATCGTTCAAAAATTTTTGTCGCTTGCGCATGCCCATTCGATAAATTGAAATGTGATTTTATTTATTTTTTAATGAGCTTCTTTTCAGAAAGCTGAGTACATCAGTGCCATCTCTTGTTGAATAACTTTTAACTGTTTATTTGGTTCCCTAATTTTTATTTTAATTAGGAGCAGTACGGTCGTACGGTTATACTCATTAGAACGAGTAAGCCCAGCCAAGCCAGTGAAATTGGAAAATATTCATTTCCACGAAATCAAACATGTACAAAGTTCATTATGGATGCAGAATCGCAAAGCAAATTTCATTTTGGTTCTCCGTTGCAGTTTAATAATATCAGTGTATAGATAATATTAATATATATTTTTGTTATTATATTAATATTGACTTTGCCATGTTAAAAATGTTGTAAACTCCAGAATTACATTTTAGGGATGCAGGAGTTATAGGAATGGCTTAATATAATAATTTATAAGCCAGCATATTTAAGTTATACAGGGTGTCACATTAGTGCGATATTCTCCGATATCTCCATTGTTATGCAAAATACAAAAAATATTAGAGGACAAAAGTTTTTTGAATTTATGGTCTCCACCACCTATTTTCAGTTATACTGAGTGTTTCGTTTGTGCGCAACCACGAACAACTTTAAAATTTCAAATGGAACACCATATATATTATTCCATGGGTAATTCTAATATAAGTTTGTATAAGATAATATTTGTCTATGCCTATTCGTTTTTAAGATATTTGCATTTATTCGGAAATTTCGACAGCTGACGGTCTTCGGCAAAACGCCTATAGTTCAATAATAATAATAATAATAAATTCATTTATTACCATAGTAAAATTTAAATTCTATAAAAAATTATATAAAATTAAAATACAAGGTAACAAGTCAGGTCACTATAAATATTAAAACAAAATCAAAACAAAATAGAACAATATGTCTATGCATAATAATCAGCAATTTTATAAAAACAGTTGCTTGTGAAATATTCCTTTGCAGCCTTTTTGAACGGATTGAATTCTGAAATGGCTTTAATATGAGCTGGTAATTGATTATGTGCTTTGATGCACTGATAGTGTGGGTTTCTTTCATATTATAGAAAGCATGTGTAACGGTATATGCAGACCTACGGCATGGCGGGTTGAATAGTTGTGGAAGTCTCTGTTTTTTACAAATTTATAGCTATTTTTTTTTACAAACAACAACAACTGCACTGTATAGCAATAAACTAGGTAATGTCATTAGCTTTGCTGATAAGAATAAGTCACGGCAGTGTGTACGCGATGAGTTGTTAGTCATTATTCTAACAGCACGCTTTTGAACATTAAAAACTCTTGTTGCTTGTGGCGAAATCCCCCAGTATAGTAAGCCGTAAAGTATCAAGTATCAACAGAGCAAAATAAGTTATTTTTAAAACGTCAAAGTTTACCATGGATGGCAGTTGACCTAGAATAAAGCATACTCTCGACTTTAGGTACTAAATATATGATGTGATTCTGCCAATCTAGGTTATTGTCAACTACAACACCCAAAAACCTTGTAGAATTTATAACGGGAATGCTGTTACCATTGGACTTTCTTATAAGTGGGCTTTTATCACATGTATGTCGGGCGGGGGTAAACATTATTGCATTTGTTTTAGATGCATTCAATAGTAGACCGTTATTACTACACCATTTTTCCATATCATGAACGCCAGAAATAGATTTGTAGACGGCGATGTCAAAGCTTTTGTCTGAGATTGAATCACTCGTATCATCGGCATAGATAACTAAATTACCGTGGATAATATTCTTTGGAAGGTTATTGATAAAGATATTAAATAAGACTGGACCAAGAATACTACCTTCTGGGACACCAGTTGTGCAAATTCTTAAATCCGATGTGTAAATTTTGCTGGAACCTTCGCTGTCTATATGGTTTAGTCCGACATATTGTGCTCTATTAACCAAATAATGTTTTAGCCAACTATTTGGAGTACCTGTTATGCCTAAATGTTCAAGTTCAAGATTGGAACGTAATATTATTTATTATAAACTAAATAATATATTAATGTTAACGGAAAAAATGTTTGGAAAATAAGAATATAAAAATAAAAGTAGCATAACCGACATCTCGTTTTTGAATATACAAAAGGGAACAGAACTATGGGTAACTCCTATTAAAAATATGGCATTTTCTAATTTCTCTAACTAATGTGTGAATATTATGAAACTTTGAAATATAAAGCTTGGTGTATCTTCTTATTTACAGCATATTCTATTTATTAGTTCGTAGTTTATCAGCTTTGTTTTAAAAAACATTTAAAAATTACTTTTATGGT
>JAFFZR010026061.1:0-14499 GCA_018397195.1 Lethrus apterus | reverse complement strand
TTGGATTAATTTGTTCATTTCATTCATCTTTCTATTAAAATTGTAAGGCTGTTTTTCTTGATTTTTTTCTTATATAACCTATTTAAAAATGGCGATGACGTCATAACAAATAATTGAATGTGTTTAATAAAGAATTTTTTTCGCCAAGTTGTAGCTAAGACTGTCCCATTTAATAATATATATGGTTTGTTGGTGATTGAATCACAATTGAAGCCGCTATAGTCTCGGGCCCGTTTTGTAGAACGGACTGTATATTATTTATTTCCGCCGTACGATTTGTCAGTAAATTTATGAAAATATTTAAAAAAAATTGTTGACAATACATACATAATTCCAGTTAAGATATTTCCAACATGACATATTTTATCTGTTAATATATTATGTAATACCTATACGTTAAAAGGGGATTTTTGGTTCAGTACTTCTTAGAATGCAGTGCTAATTTATTTGTTTTTTTTGTGGTGTTTTAGTGAAAATGATCTCTCTCACAGTCTATCCGAGCCAGTGGCGTAGCGAGGGGGGGGGCAAGGGGGCATCATGCCCGGGCGCTACTCACAAAGGGGCGCAAATGGTCCGCAAAACAAAAATTTCAAAATCTCGTCTTGTTTTCTCAATTACATTTTTTCTCTCAAATTTAAAGCCTAGCTTGAGCCTATGACTTTGTATATTTTACTTTATTTATTTATTACTTTGCGAGTATATTTTACATATAATATTATATGGTTTTCGAATGGGTGGGGGGCGCTAAAAAGGTATTGTGCCCCGGGCGCGAGTTAAGCTCGCTACGCCACTGATCCGAGCGATACATCAATATTGCTTACCTTAATATAAATAATTTTAAAATTATAACGCGATTTTTTTTTAATTCATACACCTATGTGTATTTGGAGCTATGAATTTTAATAAATTTAAGAACGATGAATTGCTTAATTTGAAAAGTCGCCTAAATAATAAATATTTATTGTGTTTAAATTGTGAAAGAGTTCTTTCCTGCAAATTATTATAGCTTCTTCTGCAATTTTAAATTGAAAAACAAAGAACGACACTTAAAATGACGGCCATATTAACTTACCGCACGGACAAATAAAGACAAACATTTTTCTAGTTCCTTATATTCTTTTTATGTAAGTAAGAGTTCAGAACAAATTACGATTATTTCTTTATTTAACCAGCATTTGAGTTGACTATTTCCCTGGTAGACGATATATTCCTATGTTGACATGTTAATGATGTAAAATACCAATATTTTTTTAAAACACTTAAATAATTTTGTTTCTTTCCGTAGAAAAACAAGAACCATTCCTCTCGTTGCTTTAACACGAAAAAAATCCTATATCAATATTGTTACCCCTACGAAGTTCGTTGAACACGTTTCCTTGTTGTTTTTGAAAATACTTCGTTATCGGATGCAAACAACTCGACATTAAGTGACCACTTGATCCTGCTCTATTAATAAGTTCAAATCGATACTAAGTTTATATAAATCTACACAATCCACATTAGTACTACTCATTGTAATGTATGTGTTAAAGACGCTCCTGCTGATTCTGTCGTGGAGGTTCACGAATTCATGGATTGTAGATCCAGGACCTACAATTGTTGCTACAAAAGGCGAGGTCTGGCCGAAACCACAGTTTCAAGAAAAATACGATGTTTTCTATAACGTTAACGCATCGTCTTTTAATTTTAACGTAAGTTTTATATATTTTATTTATAAATGATTCAGAAAGATGAATTTTTCCTGATGATAAAAAAAATGAATTTTTTCTATTTTATTTTGAAAATTATTTCAAACATCGCATTCTATAAATTATGAAAAATATTTATGAAACTTTTGGATGGATTTATAAACCAAAAAAAAATAATTATTTTATTTTATTATTAAAATGTAAGACTGAAAAATGCTAAACATCTCCTTACAGGTTATTTCAGAAAATTGTGTAATACTACAACAAGCGCTGCAACGATATGAAAGAATATTGTCGAACTTTTCAAAACTTGCACGAAAATTCGATAAAAAATATACACATAAAACAACATTACGGAATGATCTCAAACATATAGGCATTTTGAATTCTTTGGACGTTTTGTTGACAACTTCTTGTCATGATAAAGAAATCCCCTCACTCGAAATGGATGAAAAATGTAAGTAACTCATAAGTACTATATTTGTTATTGTCAATATTTACGTATAATTTTATAGATAATATCACAATATCAAGGTCAGTTGAGATAAACTCAGTGTTATCAGCAAATTCAATCTGGGGAATTCTGAGAGGTTTAGAGACATTCTCACAATTGGCGTATTTGTACGATGATGAAGTAACGGTAAGTTTACATTTTGTAGAATTCAGGATGACAATTTTTCGAGGCTCAAAATTTGGACCAACCTTCACCAATAAGGGTTGATAGTAAGAAAAATTACATGTCTCTTTCTGTAAAAATCGTCTTGTAGACAAACATATTATATTTTTAAATGATATATAACACTCAATTCTTAATAATATCATTATAATTCAAAAGTTCAGAGTTCAGAAATCAATTATCCGAAAAGGCTTTTGTTGGAGACTCATACTTTAAACGATCTGCAACGAATCAGCCAATTACATTATGTTTAAAATATTTAAATGTATGACAAAATACGTTACAGATAACAAAGTCGTCGTTTGATATTTTCGTACCTTTTGCTTTTAATTCTAGCATTAAAAATACTGAAGAACCAGGCCCGTTTTGAAATATTTTAAAGGCATTGCAAAATAGGACCCTGTGCCACTTTATATTCTTTACAAACTTTTTTCATATTTAGAAAATAATACATGATTTTCATTTTTTCATTAAAGTTTTGATTTATCTTATAATTTCTGTTGAAAAATTTGAAGAGAATTTTTCTAAGGAATCATAACCTGGAAAATAAAATCATAACAAAAGATTTTTACGCTTTTTATTGTACGTGGTTTAATGTTGTAATGTTTAAATGTATAATTTTTGCCAAATTGATGACAAATTTTTGTTACTAAAATTGATGCCAAATTCGGTCTCCTTTATGAAAATAATGGCATGGCATTTAATGGAAAAAAAAAACAAAATAAATATCAATTACAATTCGAAATCCGAAATTTAAAAAAACTTCAATTAAAATTGAAAAATAGAAAACCTGATTTCGTTGATGTTCGAAACATACTAAAAGGTGTGCACTGTAGTTAACAACTTAAACCTAGATTTATTGTATGGTCTTCTCGTTCTTTAAGACTAAATTTCTAAGCATTATTTATTTAAAGTTTTTACCCAACGACCAAATAATTCAGTGCATGGTCACAAGAATTCCTCCAGAACAGATTAAGTAATTGCCAAATTGTGAACGATGGCCTTTTGCAACCTATTTTATTATTTCACATTTTAGGATTTTTTCCAGATTTTAGGAAATTGTCTCTTCTGGATTTTTTTGAATTTACATGTTCCTCTGTCCTTTTTTAGACATAAAGGAGATAAAAGCAGTACAAGTTTTACGGCAACCTCTCAGTAATTTTATAGTTTATAGGTTTATAGTTTTTAAATCTGATTTATAGTTTTTAAATCTGTGGTTCCTTTTACTCCTTTTTAATATTTTCTTTGAAAAAAATCAGACAACGTTGTATTACCTATATAAGTAGATTTTCACAAATCCTTTTGAAATATTTTAAACCATCTAATGTGGTTTAACATGATACACCGTCTTCCATTTTTTTTTTTTTTTAATAATATTTTTATGTATAATATTTCTTTTTGATATGATCCGTATTCAAATATTTCAAACCACCAATAACTAGATGAAAAACAACTGGACTTAGCCTTAAACGGGACCTGTTGAACAATTTTTCAAAGTTTTTTTTTGCTAATACTAACATTTGCTAGTATACATTTTTGACTTCAAATTGCTTCAGGAACACATGGCATTCATGTCATGGGACACCTGTATGTGAAACACTTTAAGTTATAAATGTATCAGTATTTATTGTTATTTAAAAGGAAATTATATATTATACGTTTTCGGAAATTCAACTTTATGTTTGTTTATAAATTCGCATCATTCAACATAATTAGCCGATCTACTACACGTTTACTCCAGCGTTGAGCCCAAAACTTTTTTCAGGTCAGATCTCTAGTAGAGAATTCATCACTTTGCATTCAAATTTATTTCAATTTTAAAAACAAAATGGAACGAAGGAAAAAGTGATATAAATATACAGATTGTTCCCTAAGTACGTAAGATCACAACATTCTAGAGGTTATGGCACTTTGAAAAGTTCATTGGTAGTTTCGATTACTTTGAAAATGTCGCCCTTTTCACAGCATAATTTCGCAAATTTCCCACAACAACACTCAGTACATTTAAAAAAAATGTGTCTACGATACACATTATCAGATACACTTTATCTTCTTGAGTTAATCAGATTAAAGTTATCAGTACCCATTTACGGTATTCCGTGAAACTTGAGTCATCGTTAAAAATTCGTGATATTCGATGAAACTTCATTAGCATTAATTATATGATAATTTTGATTTAGATAATAATGAACGCAACGACTATTCAAGATTTTCCTCGTTTTCCACACCGGGGTATTTTATTAGACACAGCAAGGCATTTTCTTCCAGTGGACATCATTTTCAAGAATTTAGACGCAATGTCTTATAATAAAATGAACGTCTTGCACTGGCATATCGTCGACGATCAAAGTTTCCCATATCAAAGTAATCTCTTTCCTGAACTGAGGTATATGATCCACTTCATTTATATTAGCAAATTTTATCCTTATTTTTAGTGCTAAAGGTGCATACCATCCGATGTATATATACACACAAACCGATGTTAAAAATGTGATAGAGTACGCCAGATTAAGAGGCATCCGCGTAATTCCAGAATTTGATACACCAGGTGTGTCTTAAAATATTTTGAGCTTAATATTATTTTGAATGCCCTGCATGTTAAAATATCTTTTAACGAATAATTTTAGGTCACACGAGATCATGGGGCGAAGGTATTCCGGAATTACTAACGGAATGTTACGAAAATAATATGCCTACCGGAAAATACGGTCCAATGAATCCATCCAGACATTTTCTGTTTGAGTTTCTGAATGAGTTTTTTGGTGAAATAAATGCGGTTTTTCCAGACAAGTACGTTCATCTGGGTGGAGATGAAGTACCATACGAATGCTGGTAAAACTAAATTAAATGAAAGGTCATCACATTTTACGATTATTTTAGGGAAAGTAATGCCGACGTCGTAAAGTGGATGGAATCGACACACCTACGTGATTTTAAGGACGTAGAAAGGTATTTTTGGGTAAGGTTGTTTTATAACATACTTGCACCGAAAAATACCGTATCCATTGTTTGGGAAGAGGTATTTGTATTAGACACAAACACTCCAAATGATACCGTTATACAAGTTTGGCTTAATGGTTATCAATCTCTCAGAGAGGTATTTATATTTTCAATAAATTCTTTAATTGAACTGGACATAATTTTTTTTTTTAGATAGCCGCTGCAGGAAGGCGGGTTTTATTGTCTTCATGTTGGTATTTAGACCATTTGGAAACTGGTGGAGATTGGTATAAATTTTATAGTTGTGATCCGCAAGACTTTGGTGGAACGGACGACCAACTGAAATTTATATTGGGCGGGGAGGCTTGTATGTGGGGTGAAGTCGTAAATCGTCAAAATGTGCTACAACGAATATGGCCAAGAGCTAGTGCAGTGGCGGAAAAGCTATGGTCGGCCTACAATGCTGACACGTTTTATGAAGCACAAAATAGATTAGAAGAACACACATGTAGGATGAACATCAGAGATATACCGGCGCAGCCACCAAATGGTGCAGGCTATTGTATAGGGTCTTAAAAAATATTGATAATTGAACATATTTAAATATATTACATTCAAATTGCAAAACAAATGAATAATAGTTCGAAAAATAATATAAATATTTTTGAGGTTACGTTATCTAGCGGAAAACTAAATGTATAATACTCCAATAAATAAAGAGATAGTTAAGCCAATTAATAGCTGTTTTATAAATTTTATACAAAAGCCAAATTCGCAAAAACAAAGGTTTTGATCCCATTTCCGTAACAAAAGTGAATGATGAATGTACATATGAATTTATTTTACTGTTGTATTCAAATATCACCTACTTATTTTTGGCAAATTTGTTTTTTCCCAGTTTTTATATCAATTTATAGAAAATATCTAGGATGATATGATATCTCTTATATCATCCTAGGAAAATATCAATAAAAACCTCGGACACAATTTAAGAAAAAAGTTAATTTAAAACTGATCTCTTTCCTTCGAATGCAGTGCCATCTACTGCATTCTTATATGGAATATAGTATAGGTCACTTTTCACAAAATCACAAATTTAGTTCACTAAATTCAGTCAAGTATTCATTACGATTTATGAATTAATTTTAGCATTTTAAATATAAAATAATACGTTTTTCTTTAATTTAAAGAACAAAGCAATCGTAGCGTAATAAAAAGCTAACTTCACATTAGAGTTATTTGACCCAAATATGTCAATTTACGTTGGTAATACGTTGGTTGTTTAAACGAAATGATTCCAACGAAAAAAATATCGTTTGGTTTTAATAAACTGACCAAAAAGCCAAACATATTTACAACTAAACCAGTGGAAAATAAAAATATCGAATTAATCGACTGCTTAGAAGGCCAGGCTATCAAACTGAAAGAGTAAAAAACTTTGAGGTTAGTTGAGTTGTTTCTAAATTTGTCATTTACAGTGCCGTTAAAGAAGTTAAAGGTCCGCTTATAATACCTCTGAAGGATGATGAAAAGACCTTGTTGGACAGAATAAAACATTCAAAGAAAGCCAGTGGTGACTTGGTTGTTAAAGAAGACAATAGACCTGATTCGGAACTAACACTTGATGAATTAGCCGCACGACAACTTTTGCAAGGTAGCTTTATATTTATATTTATGTTATTTATGTTTACATCTTGGCTTGTTTCAACTTTATAAAGAAGTGTAATGTAGTCTAGCTAAAAATTTATAAAATTGTAGAGTTTTGCTATTAATGTTTATATATTACAGAGGCTAAAACTGTTGAAACTGTTAAAACAATAACAAAAGTTTTAACGTTACCCAGTATACAAGATAAGGTGGTATTTGAAGGGCAAGAAGAGTCTACTTTGGATGATTATGAAAACGTACCTATTAGTGATTATGGATTTGCTATACTCAGAGGAATGGGATGGTCAGAAGGATCCGCTATAGGGAAAAATAATAAAAAGTACTGTACACATTTATCATGTAATATGTAATTTTTATTTTTTTTTTTTTTTTTATTTAGTGTAATCAAAACCATTGAACCAGAACTGAGACCTAAAGGAATGGGATTAGGTGCAAATAAAATGTTAACTGTAGAAAAAAAGCCTGTAGATAAGGACGGCAATGAGTTATCACTTGTGAAAGGTGCTTTTGTGAAAGTTATAGCTGGAAAACACAAAGGCAGTTACTGTGAGGTTAATTGAACGTTAAAAGTTTCAATCTTGTTTTTTGAATGTAGATGTTTTAGGTGATTGGGCTTGATGACGAGGCTGGTAGAGTTATTGTAAAAACCGCTTTGAAAAGTTTAACTTTGTCGCTAAATGAGTTTTTAATTGTTCCTGTTAGTAAAGAAGAGTATGCAAAATTTTCTAAAGTAATCAGTAAGTTATTTTAAATCACAATTTAGTAATCAGTTTTATATAATTAACATTTCTCTAAGGTAGCATTTTTTTTTAGATAATGAAATTTATAAGGAAATAACTGGTATCAAGAGTGAATGCCACAATGACTTAGAGAACAAATTGATAAAAGAAGAAAAAATTATAAAACATGAAAGAGAACGTGGCAGATCCAGTTCATATGAGATGAATCATCATACTGGTTCAAAAGTTGAAAAAACGACTAGTAAACATAGCTCTATGAATTTTAACAATACTGTTTCAAATAAAAACCAATCACATAAAGATCAAGACACCCATAATTCCAACAGAGACAAATATGATTCAGATTCCAATAGTAATGAAAGGTCATCTCATAGAAAATCAAGGTCAAAGTCAAAAGAACAGAAACACTATAACGATTCAAATTCAGTAGATCACAGGCGAGTATCAAATAAGTCAAAACATAAGTCACATGACAGAAATAGAGATAAAAAAGACAAATATTTGCAGACGAGTGACTCATCCGAGTACAACTCTAGTAAATATGATCGAAAGAAATTAGAAAAGGGAAATGATGAAAATTTTGAAAAACATAAGAATAGTAGTGTGAAGAAACATAAACGACACAGAAATGATTCTATTGATAAAAAACACAAAACTAAGAAAAAGAAGAAAAGACAGGACAGTACTAACAGTGATGGTGAGAAATACGAATATAAGAAAAAGAAAAGTGGAAAACATAGCAAAAATCATAGAAAATAAGTATTTTATGAATTGATTGTATATAGTATTTTTTTTATATAATAAATTATTAATTATTAAGATGTACATGTGAAATTAATAATATAAAATAAATTATCTTAATTGAACGTTTTTTCTTTTATTAGATTCAAAAATATTGACAAAATGTATTTTATCGACTAAAAAATACAAACTGTTGCACTTTTGATTTAAAAATTCAAGTTTACTTGTATAGTTTTCCAAACTATTTTTACTCATAAAAAAAAATGGTTCCAAATGTTGAACAGTGAAGATGAAAAGAACTTTTTCTGAAAACTTTCCACATCTTTCGTCTTAATTTGCTTTATGATAAATAATGCCGTATGAATGGACTTTGGAAGTGCCAGTGAAGTCATCTTCAATTGAAACCCCTCTAACAAGTCCTAAAGAAATATTTGAAAGAACTAGAAGCTGATTCAGAAGTTCTATGCATCTACAGCTTTAAGAAAATGCACTTAAGGATACATTTTTATTTAAAAATGTTGCACAGATATTTCCATCTGGAGATAAAAAGATGACGTGGTCATTTTCTATCAATAAAAAGTTATTCATATTACCTAAAATGAAGTACATAATACTCTAATAGGTATATCTTAACAAATAATAAAATTTTGGCTAGAAACAGTATTTGATAAATAAAATATTCTTCAAAAACGGACACATTTTTAGCAAACCTATAGAAATTAGTTTGTTACAAATTGTCTAAAACCAACTCAAGAGCTTTAACTCACTCATTGCTATGTTGACACAGTGTAGTACCCTTTTAATCTGTTTCAACCCTAACCTCTAACCCTCTAACAACAATAAATTTCTTTGAAAATTATTAAGATGAAATTCAAATTAACCGCGCAAAATTCGAAATTTAAGTTGGTAAAAAAACAATCTTTTATATCATTTGCGTATGTCTTATCGTTGGTTGATCAATCAACGGTCTTATGGTCTTTCTTCTTGTCTATTTTGGATTAAAATTTATATTATTGTTTTATTGTTTGTTGTTGCGTTATTTTGGATATTTTACTGTTATTTCGCTTTTAATAAACTAATAACTAATAAACACCAATATTTTACTGACTAATGTGAGTATATATTAAAATAACGTCTAGGGAATTATTTGTTAGCATACCCAATCTGTATATTTGGTTGCCTACGATTCTCATCTTAAACATTTATGAACGCACTGTGTATGTATGTATTAATAATAATAAAGTTTAATTATCCAACAGTATAAAGGTACCATTTACAAGATAATTTTATATATTAAAAAAATAATAATAATCTAATAGAAAAGAAAAAACTATCAATATCAAAAATATGAAGATTGAATGAAGATTCTTTAATTGAGCTGAACTGAGTGAACCCAAGTGAAAAACATAACATTGTAACAAGGTAACATGAGGTGAGCAATTATAACTGACCATACTCTACTCTCTGTCATTTAATATGGAGTTTTTCTGAAAAATAAGCTGACATTATAGTTTTGGCAGAAATCAATTTACAATTAAAACTCTATTTAATATTGAGTGCGGGTATGGCCTTTAATTTATTAAAATCCTTATCTGGACCTAAAACTTTAAGCCTGGGTGTTCCTTAAGATACGGCCTTGAGGCCTTTTTCTTTGTAAATTATTTACTCTCAAAAAGTATTTTGACATCCATAAATTAAAACATACATTGAAGAGTGTTACTATAAATTTCCAACTTAACTGAAAAAAAAGTTGTAAATTTTTGAAATTTTTTACGTGGCTTAAGAAACTGAAGAATATTCCCTAATACAGTTTGTTATAATTTCTTTGTTTGTAACTGGATTTTGTGTATGTACACGTGAGCATCGTATTCAGGCAATATAGAAAATAAAATTTATATGATTTATCCATGTCATCTTACAAAAATTAAAATGGTCACGTGACGTGTCCTATACTATTCTTTCAACAAAAACTTACGAGATCGTGTAAAATAGCCTATACCAAATTTGTAGAGATATATTTTATGCAACAGATTTTAGGTCTTCTCGATTAATATTCCAATTTAGTTTTTAATTCTGAAAGGGAAAGTAACAACTAAATGCTATTCTGATCGTTGTTAAGTCTCCTCCTGTCTCACGTGGTATATTTTTAGTGTTCAAAAGCCTGTCCAATTATATCTTAATAATTTATACGCCACCATCATGTAGTGTTTCGTCTGCGAAAAAATGCCAACAAGAAGGAAAAAAACAAGCTATTTTTATATTATATGTCTAGTACTAGTGAAATGTACAAAGCATAATCGTACTAAACAAAAATTAAATTGTTTCAATCGTTGTTATCTAACTGCAGTTTTAATGGCGTTTTTTATTAAATTTGCAGGTAAGTTTTTAAATAAACATATATACATAAATGTGTGCTATTTACGTTTAAATTAAATTAAATCGTAATATTGTCATCGATAATATAAAAAGAGAATTTAATTAGTACGTCCGTATGCGGTGCAAACTATTAAACAAACATTTGTGTAATTATTTTGAATGCACTAATACAAACAGCGTGTCAGGACTGTCAGGAGTGGAAAAGAACAATCATTTTTTTATTATTTATTATTCTACTCATCAATATTATGTACTTGGCTAATGAATTCTTAAATGTGAATAAATATTGAAACATAACATATAAAACCTTTTATTTTAATCAATGTTGGTATCAAGTAATCATTTGCCTAATTGGAAATATTGCAATTTTTTTCTTTTCTTTTTTAGTGTATATACAACACTTAATAAAAGTAATAAATAATAATTAATAACAATAAAAAATATAAATTTTGATTTTAGGTTTAAATGGCGTCTTCGTTCTCTGAGACTTTCAAGTGACAGATGCTTTTTCTTTTACAGAATTTTCATTTCCAAATTCGAAACATTTAACTACCAATTCTCTTCACACCTGCACTACCAATTAATTCCGACTCGCCGAAATTCCTATCCTAGGGGGATACTATTTCTCTTTTTCTTCAGATATCTTTTTGTGTTTTTGTCATCCTTGCCCGGCTTGGCATCTTTAAAATTAATTTAAAATTCTCTTTACATGTGTAATAACTTTCTTATCTTTTATATATTTCTATGGCTTTTCTAGTTTTCTGTTATTTTAATTTTCCTCATATTTATCTCATTAGATATTTTCTTCTATTCCTCCAAATATGTCTTCTTCTTTTCATTTTATCATTTATTTCCTTATCGCTAGATTCGTCCTTTGGAGTTTGGTTTTAAAGCAAAACCAACCCTTTCATCTGGAAAAGTCTGCACTGGAGTAAGATTCTACTGAATTAGATACGTGGTCGTTAATGGTGTGCATATTCTGCAGAGGAAGAAAGGATAAAAGAAAAGAAAGTCATACAAAGTGCATGAGGAAAATGCCTAAACTACTGATTTTAACAGAAAGAAGATTTGACAATATTTTATTATTTTTTTCGTAACATATTTAAACATTTTTAATCTTCCGTTTATTTAAACGTTCAATTTACCCTTGGGGAATTTATAAGCTAGCTTATTTAGAACTGAAAAATTTGTGATTTTAGAAAATTAATTTAGAAAATGTGTTCAGTAATCAAAATACAATTTCTGCACAGTAGATGTTCTCAATTTATTCCAATTCAATAATGGGTTTAAAAAATAGGTTATACGATCCTTCTCATAAATTGTTTTAATTTAAATTTCATAAAACATTTAATTTGATTTTTGTTTATTAATTAATTTTATTTTTTTGATTTTACATATACGTTTTGCATTTGACCTTGATTTTTTAAGTTTTGCATTTATCCCAATTAATAATAGCAAAATAAGTAATAATAGTAAAAACTAGGAAACTTTCCGTTCGTTATACTTTGAACTTAATAATAAACATAAAATCAGACGGTCATTATTAAAAAGTCAATTGGTAACGTTACGTTTTAATTGAGATTATAAATGGATTTTGCCTTCAACAATAGTTGTTACCAAGTTCAATTCGATTTGATGTCGAAGAAATTAAATCACTGTGATTTCAGGACAATTTTCATTAAATCGATTGTTTAATATTTACAAAATTGCTGTGATTTCAGGATAATTTTCATTAAATCGATTTTCTCATATTTACAAAATTTTTTTAAAAAAATTCTTTGCTTTACAACAGAATTTACAGTAAAATCATATGAAAAATTAAAATAAAATTATCTTTACTATTAGCTGGCATAACATGCAAAATTGATCGATGAATTTGACACACGAGCTCGACTTGCATTAATCATTCACATCCGCAGACCAACGTTAGTTACTGGGTTATTACCCGTCGTCAGTACGGCTATTGCGATTGAATAATAAGAAGAGCATTGGAGATTAGATATTGATGGAGCCATGCAAAAGAGAACAGTAAACTTCTGAAAATATTATATAAGGAATGAACGATACAAGTGGGTTAATGACAGAAAGGCAAATGGGTGCCAGATTTGGAAAATAGGAAGTAAAAACAGGAACTTGTTGGAAATAAAGACCGAAAACAAAATTTAATGAAATGAAAACCGTAGAAAAATAAAGAAAAGTACTGATGTACCTACTGAACTTCAGCAATAAAAGAAATAAGGTAAGAAATTGTATTTATAGTTTATAATACTTGAAATAAACTATATAGGGGATAAAAACAATACATACGTATAAAAAATGGAAAAAATGTTGACATAAGGGCGTAACTGGGTGTTCCAAGAACGAATGAGGAAAACGACTAGTGTTAAGCAAAAACGAATATCAGAGATGTTGAAAAGAAGATATTCATAAGCCAGAATGCATTAAAGAATTAAACGAAAGAATACATGGAGACAGAATTTAAATATGGAGGAACAGATTGAAAGGAATTAAGAAAGGCATTTAAGAGACCGGGAATTAAAATAAAGGAAATGAAAAATAGAAAACTTAAACAGACAGAAATAACAGAAATAAAAATATTAATAAATATCAAATAGATTACAACATTTTAGTTTCAACTTTAAACCATGAAATATAAATAAAAAACCAAATATTTACGATATTGTTGCAAAATTTCATATTTCAAATAAAATTTTAAAGTAACGATTTAAATTCCCTCTCTAACCTATCCTATGTATACGAAGCATACATATCAACTTAATGTGAGGTAGCTGTAGCGGCGGTCAATCGATATGTTGCTCTGAAGACACAGCTAATTCAGTCGGCGAAACAATCCTCAAGCGGTTCAATTACATTTAACTAGAGCTCCCAATACGGACAAAAATACTAATATTTCAATAATAACATTTTATCTAAAACGATCTCGACAGGTGAACTAATAATTAAGGTGTAAAGGGGCGAAACACAAAACAAAAACGGGGAACAAAACGAATATTATTCCAATTTTCGTTCATCACGTGTTATGGAGAAGAAAACTGAGTTTTCTGGTAATTCAAATATAAATTGTAAAAAGTGTTGTAGTGTGCAATTTTTTTTATAAAAATTATTAAGTACACCCTATTATGACTACCACTAATCTAATTTGTGCATTTTATTTTTAGAATATTTGTTCGCCAAAATGCCAGAAGAAAATAACATCAAAATCCAATGCACCGAAGAATTTGATAAGCTCGAAGAGATGACAGGAATGAAAAAATGGTTTTTGGATAATTTGTTGCTTTTTAGCACCGTTTTGGGAGTTGCCATCGGCGCTGCATTAGGTATTTAAACATTTGCGTTTTTTCTTAGCATGTTAGCATTTTTTTTTAATTACGTAATACGGTTGGTGTGATAGATTGTATATATATTGCATATAAAGCAGATTCCGACTAAATCAAAAAATGTAATGATTTTACGAAATTTATTTTTTCATAATTATTTAAGTTTTTGCTGTACAGTTGATGACAATTGAAACCAGCAACAAAACTTTTAATATAAGTTTCAAAAGCAATTGCTTTAATTATGAATCATGGTTAAAGGATATTTTCTCTAACCACGCCCCATTGACCTGGGTCATAGCTCCGCCACTGGTAAATGTAGAATAATATCGAAT
>JAFFZR010026059.1:0-14675 GCA_018397195.1 Lethrus apterus | reverse complement strand
GAGTAACTAAAATGTATATAAACAAGGCTACTACCTAATTACAACACTGCAATACTCTAATGCAAAAATTTAAGAACATTCCAAACGATAACCGCTACAAAAGTGGCACCTACCAACATGGCCGGCCAGCTTCATTTTCTGACGCTAATGCTCCATCCCCTCTCTTATATCATCCTAGGTCGTGATGTGTTACTATAACTCCCTATTGTTTGTCACATCCATTACAATAGAAAAATTCTATTGAATCTAACTTTCATCAGTTCATCACACTCAAAAATTCCAGAAACTAGGTAACCGTCAACAACTGAAATTAGTGTAAATTATGGTTAAACATTCAGAAACGAAGTATTTTTGAGTCAAGTTTCCATTGCGAAAGAAACTTCTAGTAACTTTAGACACCACTCATACGATAGGAACTTCCAGTAACATTAGACACCACCCATGTACGTTTGTCTAGTAAATAATAGAAAGCCTAGAGTCGTAATAGAGGGTTACTAATTTGTTCACAATTAATCTAGAATCAGAATTCCATTATGAACAGCTTTGAATGAGTTTTAAATAGCATTAAACGGTTTTCGAACAGCATTGAACATCTTCATGTTTGTCCAGCACCACTGCCTGTATATCTGAAAATTAAATTGATAAAACTTTCAATGATCTCTTTCCAGGTTGTGCGTGCATAAACCTGGATGCGACGACGAGCTCTCCACAGTTAGGTCGATGCGCTTGCGCCACCTCGACGCCTAAAATCCCCGAAATCTTATGCTGCGAATGTAGAAAAAAAATCGCCGATGAAAGTCGCAAGTGTTTATGTTTGGACGCGGCGACCAGCTCCCCCAGTTTGAAAAAGCGGTGCGCTTGCGGCACCTCCACGACGTCGAGACCGCCCGACGCGTGCGTTTGTTCGAAAACTCGAATCGATTCGACGTCAACGTCGGGAATCGACACGCGCCCCATATCCATCACCATTTATTGCGGAGGCTCGCAAAACGAGCTCAAACAAACGAAATCGCAATGTGCGGATGCCGAAGGCGTCGCCATGGTAGACACCGGGACGCAGTGCGTGTGCGTCGAGAAAAGTGTCGGTGACTCATTGGACGCGTCGACGTCGCCGGCCTGTAGGTGTACAACGGAAGCGGCAAAATCGAATATGTGTTGTTCGTGCTCGAATAAACCGGTTGAAAAGGTTGAAAGGGTTCGATGCCCTGCGAAATCGACGTCGACGAACAAAATATCGATAAATTGCGGTGCGGCGACGGACGACGTCGCCCCGACCAAAAACTCCTGTTGTCCTTGTAACAAGTCCAAAGTGGCCGAGCAGATCAAACCGTGCCCCGCTCGACGCGCCGATAAAGCGACCAGCTATATACAGATGCGGACGTGCGAGATCAGCACTTGTTTGGGAAAAACGACAGTTTTTTGCGGTGGTGACACGACGGAAGAGGAAAATCCCGCGATCGCCGCGTCTCAACGGACAAACGACGAGCCGTGTGATCTTCTTTGCGTCGACGCTGCCACAAGCGCTCGTTTAGTGGGCGGAAAAAATGGGAAAAAAGTCAAGCAAGACGCGGGCAACAACACGTTGCTGACACGAAACGTCGTCGAGGGCGATTTCGTTCGCAGCGTCGCCGATAAAGCGGGACGCAATCTTCGATGTTCGACTGTGATGACGGCCTTTTTTGGTACAAGCGGTACGGGAGATGTTTTCACGGATGGGATCAAAGGTGTCGCCGATGCGTCGGTCGGCGACGTCATTTCAAGGGGACGTAAAATTCAATGTTCGAGGGAATTGGAAGAATGTGGTGAGGAATTTTTGTTACTTTTCCTTTTTTCTTTCTTCACTTTATTTATACCAGAGATTATTTTGTCGCTCTCATTTTTGTTACATTTTCCGGTCATTTACGACAAAACGTTGAAGCTACACGACGTTTACAATTGTCGATCTGTTTGTCTGATTTTAGATCGAAAAGCATCATTTTATACGGACGCGCATTCGAGAATCGAGTTGTCGCTAACTCACCCCCCAGTCGACGTTTCAAATCGGATGAATTCGATCGGAATTCAAAAAACCCCTATGATCGACGCGTACGCCGACGTCGGTAGCTCAAAATCGCGAAAAATCCAGTGTTGCAGGGCGAGCGTCGACGGCGGCGATTTCGACGCGGGCATGATCTGCGCGTCGAAATCGGTCCGATTTAACACGGTGGGCGTCCAAAAGACGCCCCTTAGCGATACTTCGCCTTGTGAGCCGATTTTATCGGAGAATGCGAAACCCCCGACGGATCAATCCTATTTTTACACCGTCGGTGTCCAGCAGGCGCCCACTATAGATTTCGGCGCGGAATGCACGTCGGTCGATTTCGAACCGGACAGTAAGGAGATCGGAACAGCGGTTTCCAACACGAAAATCGAGACACCGAGCGAAAAACCCGCTACGCCTTACACTCCGTCAAGTTACGGATCGAGTGCTGACCGCAATGATGAACTGAGTTGTGGCTCCGCCGACAAAGCGACCAACGTTTCCTATTTAAAGTCGCGCAAAAACAAACGTAAGAAACGCCGTCATAGACGCGATGAGACGAACGGAGAGGAGACGAGTCTCGCTTTGAAGAATCAATTGGGCGTAAACGGTGCGCGCTTAAAAGACTTTCAAATCCGCGAAAAATTGCGATGGAATAAAAAATTGTCGAGGGGTAAATCCCCTAGTGAATTGTTGATCAATTGTGTTGATTTGGAGAAGCAAGAACCGATTGTTTTTGAGAACCACATCCCTAAAAGGAGCGTGTCGCCGTACTGCTGTCCGAGACATGGTCACAGTTCGTCTGCATCGACGGCAAATAAACACAGCACACTTGATCAGGTACCTGTGGATGAAGAACAAAACACAAACAAAAGAGGATACTCCCCCTACAGATGTCCAAAACACGCACCTCGTGTACCTTCGTCGGCTTCGCATAAACACAACATACTGGATCAAAAAAATTTGGATGAAGAACGTGCAGCCGATTTATCATCAAAATTAGGTGTCGCGTACAAATGTCCGAAACACAGACCGGACGTGGAAGACAAAACGATCATCACGTACATGCCGGTAAATTCACCGAAAATCAAATCTAAAAAAATTCAGTCTCAGAAATTTCATCTGCGCGATAAGTCGCCCATGGATATATTGAAGACAGCTGCCGCCATTCTTGAAGGGAATAGAGGTCTTTAAAAAGAGAAAAATGTACATTAATAAAATTGAAAATTTGCATGATTTTTATTTTAACAAGTTGCTCAAAATCACAAGTTATTTTCTGACGGATTTGTGATTTGTAACTGAATAGATCAGTCGATTTTATTATTATTTTATTATTTTTGAAAGCTTGATAAAAAAAAACAAAATTAAAAAAAAGTAATTCTAGACGACAAAAAAATTGTATGTTCCAGAAAATAAAATGAGACAACATTTACCTAATAAATCGTAAATTTTTGTTTTGAGAGGAATTAATTTTTTTTTAATCCACGGACGTCATGCCGACATATTTGTTTAGCGTTTATCTCATCACGGCGGTAAAATAACGACTTCCTGAAAAAACACAAGAAACCGAAGCGACTCCTCCGGCGCGACCCGATCTAAGCCCCCTTAATGATGATACACAACTTATTTTCCTTTAACGACGACACCCGATCCCGTTTAACGCCGCCATTGTTTACAAACTGTCACGGTTACGATTATTATCATGTAGGTGCGACTTTGGAAAACATGTGCGCGTCTCGAAACGAGGCGGGCTAGACATCGGGGCGTCCACGTCCCGACGTGGTGGGGACGACGCAAACGACTTAACCATCGTCTTCCCATTTAAATTTGTCTTAACGGCGCGTTAATTATGATAGTTTCTGTGTGCGTGCAGAAATGTTTCCGTTTCGCGAAATCGCCTTCTCCGACTATTTTCCAACGCATCCCCAATTCTATTTCCACCAGCAGCGACTTTTTCATCCGTACGTACAGCATTTGTGGTTTCCGTTTCAAGTGAAAGTGCACGAACCGCGACCGGAAAAACCGCCTTATTCGTACATTGCTTTGATAGCCATGGCTATAGGGTCGTCGCCGAAGCAAAGGTTGACGCTGAGTGGAATTTATCGTTTCATCATGGATAATTTTCCCTATTATCGGGAGAACAAGCAAGGCTGGCAGAACTCGATCAGGCATAATTTGAGTTTGAACGATTGTTTCGTGAAAGTACCTAGGGATAAAATGGCACCCGGGGGACACGAGCAAAGTGGAGGGAAAGGAAGCTTTTGGATGCTCGATCCCAAAGCGACGAATATGTTCGAAAAGGGAAACTATCGAAGGAGGAAGACGAGAAGGCAAAGGATTTCGGATTGCGCTCATGATGGATTGTTTCAGGTATTTTAGGATTTTTTTTTACTTCAATAGACATTTACCATCACAAACGTTCAATTTATTTAAAATTATCACAGCCTATTGTGTGAATAATCTAAATCTAAATCAAAATCAACAGTCTATTATGTGTAAGTCTGTTGCATGAATTATCTATTTCGTGTAGCCTATTATACGAACATTATGTATATTTGGATTGTTTTCTATAGTTCATGATTTTTGCCCTTTTCTCATATGTCATTTTTTTTAAATTAAAATTTTCCAGTTCTATCAAACTTACAAAAACTCCTCTTCAATCTTAGTTGCACACTAATCTACTATACAAACATTCTATTATGTGAATTGTCTATTACAAAAACTGTCTATTACGTGCACGGTCTACTATGTGAAAATGTGACAAAAGAATTGTCATTTGTATTTTGACATTTCGAAAATTGATATTTTTTGTGTAAAACATCTTTAATCAACAGGATTTACGTTTACAAATACGTCCCATTTTTAATATTCCTGATCAATACATATTCTATATTTTATCAAATGTACGTCGAGTGAACATTAAATTTTCGAAATTTGCAATCTGCACAAAATCTTTTCTATAGATTTTCGATTATTTGAAATTTCTATTAAGTGAAGTATGTTTGATGTGAACTGTCTTAATATGTGAAATGCCTAATAGATAAGCTGTCCGTGATGTGAATTGACTATTCAGTAAACTGTGACTATTGTTATGCAGTCTATTATTTATTTCAATAAAAGTTCCTCATTCTGTCAAACATATAAAGGGTGATCTTTGAAATCTATTATATGCATTTTCTATTAAATAAACTGTCTATCAATAGACTTGCCTACGATAATTGTCTATTACGTTAACTGTCAAATTAAAAGAATTACAATGAAAAATATTTATTTATAATTTCTTCTAAAGATATCGCGGGCCGGATAGAAACTTTTCGCGGGCCGTAGCTGGCCCGCGGTCCGGGGGTTGCTCACCGTTGGTCCAGGCAATCCCGAATAATCCGGATAAATCCGGAAAACTCCGGGCAAAATCCTGCCAAAATCCAGAAAACTCCACATTCTATCGAACGTACAACGACTGAACGTCGAGATATCTAAACTCATCTGCAAAAAAATTATTAAATGCATTAGGTATATAATGTAAAATGTCTATAACGTGAAATGTCTATAATGTGAAATGTCTATTACGTGAACTGTCAATGATGTAAACTTGATCTCTTTTGACAACTCGTGACGACGTTTTACGATTTTATGTTTGTTTAAGTGTTTTCTTCAACAATTTTGATGTTCTTATACAGTGACATTTGACATTATCCTACAAATTCCTCATTCTATCAAATGTACAAAAACTGATCTTCAAGCAATTGAAATTTCCAATGTCCAATGTCTGTTATATGAATTGTTTAATGTGTGAATAGTCTATTACGTTGACTATCTATTATGTGAATTGTGTGTCATATGAATTATCTATTATACGAACTATTAAGAAATGTCTACTACATAAACCGTCTATTACGTCTACGTTGTCTACTTTGTGAATTGTATATTAGAAATGTCTACTACGCGAATGGTCTATCATTTGAATTGTGTAGTTTAATTTGATGCGTTTTTAACAGTAATTTCTTACATTTTTTGTGCAGTTTTGACGTATGGTCATCCTTCTTACAGTTTAATTTTTCACGTTCGATGCTTTCAGTAGGAATGACATTCTATCAAACATACAATATTGAACATTTTGTTATATAAATTGTCTACTACACAAACAGTCTACATGACAAATTTTTTGTTGCGTGAACTGTCTATTCTGTGAACTGTTTATTACATTAACTGTCTATTCTGTGTATTATTCAGTGTTTTATGTGAACCATTTATTACACAAACATTCTACTATGAATATTGTCGATTAGGTGAAATATTTATTAATCTGTCTATTATTACGTAAATTATAATATGTATATGAACAGTCTATTAAATGAACTTTCTATTAAATGAATAATCTATTATATTAGGTAAAGTTGTCATAACTTTTTGAGCATGTCTGGAATGTACGCTTTCACGACTTTGAATTGTTAAGTCGTTGTTCTGTTATAGTTGTTTGTTTCTTCAAAAGTTATAATAATTAACAGGTAATTTTCGACATTTGCGAAATATTTATATATATATATATATATTTTGTTTCAGAATCAAGCCTTATCATTGGTGACGACGCCTCGCGTTTCGTCGCCAACCGACGCCGTCGACGGACCATCTCCATCTCCTTCGACCGTCCGTAGTAAAAATTCGAGTTTATTTACGATAGAAAACCTTATAAAATCGTCCATCGGCGCCGATAAACTTGTTTAAATAAATGCCAATCGGTTCGACTTTGATGTCAGCGGTGTTTTCGCGTTTCGAATTATTTTCATTGGTTTCGGGCCGTTTAACCAACAAATAGCGACGCCGACGTCGCGCCGCCCGCCCGCTGCCCGCCCGCCACGCGGCCGGGCTGTAAGAAAACAAATCATAAAGTCGAATTTCAAATAAAGTCTGTACATATCTCATAAATTGTTTTTCTTTTGCACGTTACGTTTGAAATGTCGAAACTCCTTTCAGTTTTTACGATCATGTATACCTAAAAAAATTGGTGTCGAAAAATTAATCTCGCAAACAGCATTAAAAATCCATGCAATATAAAATATAACATAAAATATTTAAAATAAAAATTTAACTTTGTCGATTTTTTATTGCGTTGCGTTGGTTCGTTTTTCGTTTTTTTTTCATTCTGTGGAATTATTTCCATTTATTATGTTTTTAACTGCCTATTTATTTTTATTTTAACTTTTTTTATGTAAAATTTATCTGCTGTATTTGCTTCAATCGTGTTTTATTATTTTTAATTTTTTTTTTGTAATCTTTTGCAATATTTTATGTGTGGTTAATAAACATTATTATTATTATTATTATTTTGTTTATTATTCAGTGTAGAGCAATCTGGCCGAATCGTTTTACGATCGTTTACGTTTGCTTTTGTTCATTTTATTGCTTCATTTATTATATTTATGCGTCCATTTATTTATTTATCGTTTGTTTGTTTCGACTGTTTATTCTTTGCTCTAAACGGCGTTTGTGTTAAATTTCGTGTTTGACTATTCACTCAAATATATATTTTTTTGTTACTAGTTATTACGTACGTTAACTTCGTTTAGGGCATTTTTTTCGTCACGTTATCCATTTATCCATTTATTTATTATTATTGCCTTTCTAATGTAACCTCAACACGCGCCACCTTTTATAGAGCAAATCCTATGCAATGCTATCGCAGGCAGTCAGGTCGGACCAGCGTATTTTGTCCGGCAAAGTGTATTTAACGACGAGGCTTTTTATACATTAAATAGGTATATGACGAAATTGAAATTTATTAAATTGTTCGATCGTCCATTATGGAACGACATTCTTTTAAAACAATCGTTCGCAAATGTTTTTGCTAAGTTAATTGTTTACACGTAATTGTTTAAATATCGTTCATAATTAAGTCGAATAATATTATCAATTAATTTATAATTTTTACAACAAACTGCAGTATGAATTCCTTAAAGTTGTTTCTGCTTTTGTTCATTTTGGTAATAATGGAAAGTTTAAATATTTAGCTACTACGCAATAAAAAAGAAGCATAATTTTATATTTTATATAGATAACTGGTACTGTGGTACTTTGGTACTTTGCAAAAATAATAATGATTATATCAGAATGGTTGCGACGACAATGTCAAGACTGAAGATATTGCTAAACTAACTCAATAGCCTCCTTGATGAGTAATCGGAAACTAAGATTAAATTACTTTTGCTTCCAGTAATCCTTAAAACAAACGACAACTTTTTAAGTGAATAATTTTCATGTAATAATATTTTTGCATAAAATATACGAAAAAAAAAATATATAAATTAATCCGATCCTGTTCATGTAATTTTGATCGGTGATCGCCACGATGGACCTCTGATGGCGAGAAAACCAAACACTATAAATCGAATTGTAAATTTCTTTACTGTTGAATGTGAGCTTCCTGCAACGATTGCATCGGAAAGTTTAGAAAACGGCCGATAGATGGAGCCTACAATTCAAACGTTGAGGCAGCGAAATTACTCGATTTATCTTTTGACTGTTGATATACCGTGCGTTCCAATTTTTTCTATTTTGACATTCGATTTTTTTAATGTAATTGTTTACCCTTGTAGGTTTTTTTTTTCAAATTAAAAGGCGGTTGGTTACTAAATTTTTTAATAAAATTAAATACTACAATAATATCAACAGGGCGGAACATATCTATAGCAAACTTAATATTTAATGGACTCAAGTATCCTCTCCGAAATATATTTTTTTAATGAAACTTTTAATCTTTTCTTGGTTGGAATTTCCACAATAAAAAGACCGTACAATTGGAAATTTTTCACAAATCAAATTCATCGAATCAGTTCAGTGTTTGCCTCGACGTTTTCCGATTGAAATCGTTCGAATTCCTTTGAAACACCGGAGGCAACAAGTATATCGTCTAGTCGTGAATTGCTGATGCAGCGAGCGAGCGAACTCCAAATGGATTCTATGCAAACGACAGACGGGCTAAGTGCCGGATTGAATATCCGTGTCTAAACAATACTCCGGCAGTTTCGGTCGAATGTGCGCCCTTCTCCGCATCTCTTGGAACGTATTATTGCTATGGAGATTAGATTGGGTGGAGAGATGAGAGGAGCAGTTGATTTAACATATTGCTTTGATAAGGCGTTTGGTGACGTCGTTAATGGTCGTCCGTCCCCGATATGCGATTTATTTTCACGATGGGTTTTAATTTTACTGTTGATTTACGTCTAACAATGACATTTTGATAAAATCCACAAAAAAATGTATTCTGAAGAAGACAAGTTTCAATGCCGAAACGTAAATAATCAATGTGCGTCGTACTGAAAAATGGCTTGCTTTGGCGGGAATAACATGAAATGTTACAAAAGAATAAATTCTCTTAACCCTTATAACTTATAAGGGTTAAGAAACTTATAAGTTATAAGTTTCTTAGACTTAATTTCGCACGACGTTTTGTCAAATCCGGCAACTTCGGTGCGTTTTAAAAACTCTGTGTTGCTTATTTATTATCTAAATAAATATTGTCTAAAAACTTAGTTTTATTGTATTTTTTTGTTGTTTTTTTTTTTTTTAATATTTATTTTCTTTTTGTTGTAACGTCGTGTTTATTTTCAATGACTTTTCAATTTGATGCGTCAGGAATTTCGCGAGCGGACACGACGCTTTAATGACCGCCATTACGAACGACTCCGGTGGTTTTATCCGAGTCGTTAAAGTACCAGTTGATAGATTAAGTCCCCATAATAATATTTTATGTCGGAGTTTAGCGTCGCTGATAACGCTATCAAAACCTCGTTTGCCCGACTACCATGTTTGTTTTCGAAGGACCGTCTGCGCGCGCCCACTCGACGGCTCTCGCCGCGAAATTAACGAACGGAAATTGTTTCGTGCCTTCAGACTGGAACAAAATAAAATTTCTTTTCGTGTTTCTGTCAGAATTATTGCATTTTTATGTACGCTTCGATTTGTCACACATAGCGTCCGTAATTTAAAATAAATCTGATGATGATTATAGAAAAACGAAACGTTGTGCAATACTTTTGATTGCACGCTGTGATTCCCCGTCGAAAGTGAGTAGAAAACCTTCTTACCGCATTGAAAACGCACTTCAAATAAAAAAGTTACGGGCAAAAAACGAAAATCCTATATATATATGACATATGGGAGATATGACATATGGGAGATTATCAATCATTTCCGATTGTTTGAGGCCGATTAGACTTAATTTGTTGGTTTGTTTGCCACATTTGCGACAGTGTTTTGTTTACAACAAATATCCCAACATCAAATTTTCGTATTCGCATCATCAATTAATATCGGGCGCCATGTTTGATTCTTAAATCGTACAATGATGTAATTTCGAAACAAATGAATATTTCGGCACGAATTCCGATCGCAGTGTAACGAAATAATATTATTTTAATTGTACTCTTAAGCTCGCGCGTTCCGGCCGCCCTCGAACTTCGTTGAAGATTTAACGAGACATTTTGTAATTAAAATTTAAATAAAGCTGCATTTGACGTTGTGCAGTGCAAACAATTTTAAATTTAAATGCTCCGCATTCGACCGAGAATTTTTCTTTTAATTGAATTTATCGAATATACCGGGTGGTAGAAAATGTTCCTACGTACTGGCTAACACGGCACGCAACCGCACAACAGGATCCTTTCAAAAATGGCAAAAACATTTTTTTCGTGCTCCAATATTGTTGTAGTAGACACTTTTGTAGAGATAATAAATTTATATGAAAGATATGTTTACCATCCAATCCATTTATTAGTGTAATTGTTTTTTAACTTGTTTTGTTTATCAAAACTTATTATTATTATTATTCTCGACGTAAAATGTTTCGTCCTGTCGTGCAAATTGCGTCGTCGTAATTGCAACTTATCTGTAGACGTGGTACTTTTAAGCGCGGACAATTTACGATCCGGACATCTTATTTAGACGTTACGTAAGTCGATCGCACTAAATTCACCGAAGGTACGTTCTAATCTGGCCGGATGAATTTATCGCCGTCGTGCAGCTTAAAAGGCCAATAAATTCCGCAACCGTATAGACATGTAAATGGAGTACTCGAGAGCAAGACGTACATACCTACGTACGTAGAAACGAACGTATGAAGAACTTTATTTTCCCCATTTCCATGACAATCGAATTTGACGTTGTTTGTTAGCAAACACAATGCGAAATCTGCATTTCGTATAATCTCGTTTTGTATTTATGCGATTGATTCGTATTTGCATACCGCGACGACTACTGCGAAAGATGCGGACAAACTCGGTATTTTCGTCATGTAAATGCGCTCGGTGATAAGCGTAATAATTTTCAAAATACACAAACATAAATGTTAATTTTGGTTTAGAAAAAAAATTTGCTTCTATAATCAGAGTCTTTGTATTAGTTTAAATACTTTTTAATTTATTCTTATAGCAAAGCAAAATCTAAGCTTAAACGAATACAATTATTAGTTTGCATATTTTTAATTTTTTTTCGATTCATTTAATAAATCAATCTGTGTCGAGTTTAAGTTAATTTAAATTTATCTTTTTAAATTAATTTCAGAATTAAAATTCATCTATTGTAGATCCAAACCCGTTTATTAACTCAACTGCTTTTAATTTATTCTTGAATTGTCTTAGCAAATAAACTTTACGTCTAACACAGAAATCCATTTATTAGTGTAAATATTTGTTAGTATATTCTTTAGTATTTTCGGCAAAGAAACTCTATGTCCGTCACACAAACTATTATTCGAGACCATTTATTAGTTTAACAATTTTTTAATTTATTTGATCGCCAATCAAAGAAATCTTTTCCCATTCTCAAAGTTTCTAAGCGGCGGAAAACTCGTCGAAGTTCAAATCACATGTGCGGGTATTTCCCCTCATTGAAACCCAATGCGGATCATCTTTTGTTTGGGGACTTTTTCCGACGAGATTCGCAAATCCCACCGGTGCGGTTTCCTCGTTTGCGACGCGCCATCATGCGGGCTCCCGCCGAATTTACGCAATTCGACGGACGAAAAATCGTGATTGCGGCGTGACGTCTGAGGTACGCGCGTTCGTCATCAATCGGCCGTAAAGTTTGATTACCGCTGATTTATGGCGATCGGGAAGTAACGGTAACGTCAGCCGTGACGTTGGAGATAGAGCGACGCCCGCTTGATTAATGTGTAGCTACACGCAAATCATATTAACATACTAAACAGCACGAGAGGGAACGGATCGTTTGTTTACTATCTGAAGTGTAATTATTCACAATTTATTGCGCTCGCTGGTTGTCATGGCGACAACAAATCGCTATAAGTTATAAAGTGTTCACGAATACTTTTAACGTTTTAAAACGTGTAATATAGCAAAATTTGTCTATTGATTGATTTGTTTATCGGTTGAGTAGTCTATTGATTATTTTATCTATTGACTGATTTGTCTATTCATTGAGTTGTCTAATGATTGAGTTGTCTACAGATTGATTTTAGTGAGTTTATTGTTTGATTTGCCTATTGAATGATGTGTCTATTGATTGATTTGTCTATCGATTGATTTGCCTATCGATTGATTTATCTTTGTTTGTTGATTGATTTGTCTACTGATTGATTCGACTATTCACTGATTTGTTATTGGACAAATCTATTAATTCATTAATTGATTTAAAAATCTACCAGTTGAAGCATCTATTAATCAACATATCTATCCGTTGAATTGATTTTTCTGCCAATTAACATTTCTGGAATAATAATTGTTGGATTTTCTCATCAATATCTACCAGATGATGTATCAAGAACACAACAAATATGAATTCAACAAATTGAGTCTAGAAAGGCATCAATATCCAGATTTTAAGTATTATCTCATTAAACAATATGTTTGTATTTGAAAATTAATATGTCATAGAATCGTACGAAAATCATATACAGTGTGTCCACGGATTTGGTGCAAAAGGGGAAAAACTTTTTTATTCTTCATTTTATGTAAAAAAAGTTATACTGTATAAAAGTTTTTGCTTGCCTTAAAACCATTATAAATCATATTGAAATGCAGTGATTATCCTCCGTATTCTTATAAATGTTGAAAGAAATTTATGTAAGTTCATATTATTGTTGATAATCACATTGCCATGAAATGCTGTTGACATTTAATTATTATTAGTGACAAATTCTTGGTTGATTACCTATTTTTTTTTCTTTCTTGAGCGTGCAACCAAATTAAAACTCGAGTCGTGCAATAAAATATATTTATTACGACACACAAATATTAAAAAATATAAAAATATGTTTCGTAATCTTCGTCTGGTAATAAATATATTTGACGTTTGTTATTATTCACTATGGAAACATTCTTTAAAAAAACATAGTTTACTATAAATTTGTTCCATCAATTAGTTCAAAGGGTTGAAATAATAAATTTAAACATTAATTAATGAATCTAATTTTACAATTCCTAATCCCTATTGCCTCCCACTTTACGACTTCTATATACTCCAGCTATTGCTGTAAGACTAGGAAAAACGTGGAAAAAACCTAGTCGAGTATTTCGACCATTATCATGTTTAATTCTAAAACAATTCAGTATATTATTAAATTATTAATGTAAAGGTAATTTAAAATAATTTCAAATATATTTGTGTATCGCAATAAATATATTTTATTGCACAACTCGAGTTTTAATTTGGTTGCACGCTCAAGAAAGAAAAAAAAATAAGACATTTAATTAATAAGTGAGATTGATATAAGAACATTTAGAAACGTTTACAGAGAATTTAACTTTTCGACTCTATATCTAAATTCTGTGTAAACGTTCCTAAATATTTTTATATCAATCTCACTTATTAATTAAATGTCAACAGCATTTCATGGCAATGCGATTATCAACAATAATATGAACTTACATAAATTTCTTTCAACATTTATATGCATACAGAAGATAATCACTGCATTTCAAAATGATTTATAATGGTTTTAAGGCAAGCAAAAACTTTTATACAGTATAACTTTTTTTTACATAAAATGAAGAATAAAAAAGTTTTTCCCCTTGTGAANGATTATCAACAATAATATGAACTTACATAAATTTCTTTCAACATTTATATGCATACAGAAGATAATCACTGCATTTCAAAATGATTTATAATGGTTTTAAGGCAAGCAAAAACTTTTATACAGTATAACTTTTTTACATAAAATGAAGAATAAAAAAGTTTTTCCCCTTGTGAAGCAAATCCATGGACACACTGTATATGTGATGTCACACCAAAAGAAATGAACAGTCTAACATTAACAAGTAGAATATCCAATAAACCTACATTTTCTTCAGGAATATCGTTTCTGCATGCATGGATAAGATGTTTTGAGTGTTTACTACATATCTCACATAGGCTTAATATAAAAAAATGACGCAAAAAAAAATGATCGCAAAGGTGTAGACAAAATGAAAAAAAATCATTCAAGAAAGATCCCGGAAGGAAATGAGATTGCTGGTAGACATTCCCAGACAAGGTAGTGGTACATACAAATAATGACGGCAATACCGCGCGACGTTTTTTTGAAAACACTACCTTCAAGTTCAATTAAATTTCAATTAAATAAATGAAGAGCTAATTAAACGTTTCGCCATAATACTAAAAACAATTACTCTTAAACTAGTAATTATATCATAATCGTTTA
>JAFFZR010026058.1:0-14773 GCA_018397195.1 Lethrus apterus | reverse complement strand
TATGTATTTTTTGTGCTGAATCCACTTCTTCTATCACAACTACTTTATCACGTCTAGTTTTGAAATATTGGGGTTTAAAATGAAATAAAAAATACATTTATGTTTATATTTATTTACACTTCAGAAATGTACATAAAATTTATTCTGCTTACAAATAAAAAGTTAATTTGCAGTTTTTTTTTCCTTTTGTAGTTTTCTTACCGTGTTTCTCGATGGATAACTTGATTAAACAATTCTCCTGCTTATAAACTCAACTCACTCAACTCCAAGGAACAAATATCTTAGACATGAGACATGACTGACAAAGTAGACGTTTTTGTTTACTATTGAAAATCTTTTAGCCATGTTGACTAAAATTTTAGAAGACTTTTTATAACAGATAAAATCTTAATAGCAAGATACAAGTGGATCAGACATCTATTTCAAAATAAGCCTGAAGGTCTCTTGTAGAGCAAGAGCTATTCATAGACTTCACGACAAGTGGCGAAATTAAAAGTCAATTTGGTAATAAACAACTGTTTGCTTCTTTGGCAGGACGGAATAATCAATTTTCTGCACTGAAAAGAATGTATACCTTTATAATTCCCTATATCTAAACTACGTGTCAGCGAAACGTAGAAAGAGAACTCAAGATTGTCAATTTCCAATTTAACACCTTCTTATGAAAAGCTTTGCTCTGCCATACGGGTTCAAGGGGGCCATTAATTTGTTATTCAACATTAAATAACTAAGGCGATGCTATTTTGTGGTAATCCATTATGGTGAGGCATAAAAGTATAAATAACTTCAGTTACTATGTTTTTTCACCACTTATTATTTATAAAAAGTATAAATATAATTAGCAATAATAATAAGCATATACAAGGTCATTCACGAAAGTGGTTCGTTAAAACTTTTCCGTGTTCCAGAAATATATCAACTCTAATAACTTGGAATTATAAGCTACACCAACTGATCTCTTATTCTAAATTATTGGCGCTCTCGTATCACTTCCGGTTGTACCGCATAACAAACATAACAAACTTTATTATTTTAAATGGAATGTTATATTTTTTCATCGTTTTTCAGATTCTACTCACAATTCTACAAACTTATAAGGGTACCCTATACTAAAATCTAAAAACCTAAAATCTTCATTTTTGGCATTTTGCTAGTTGATAGCATTGGCAACGGAATGGCCATGTTAAAGTTACTAGGAAGTATACAGGGCCGCTCAAAATTAGCGACAACATCCAACAACTTCAAATCAGTAAAAATCATTTTTTTTAAATAGAACTCCTGTATATTATTGCATTTTTAAATGCGCTTAGTAATTCAACATCGATTGTTATAAGGCATACAACCCATTTTTTCTAATAGTTTTTGAGTTATAAGCAGTTTCTAAATAATTCCCCTAAGAATGCCGTTTATCCCTTGTTTAGTGATCTTAGACAGGCTTGGATGTCATTATAATTAAACATTATGATTGTCTACTTTGACACTTGTCTTTTGTTTGACATTAGTATAAAGACATAATGGCTGGTGTAGTAAATAATTACATAAATAACGATATTTAAAATTTATTTTACATTCAATGTGGGAGAGTAGTGGATAGAACATGTCGTACTTTTAACGAAAGATATCCATATTTGAGAGCAATGACGAAGAAAAAATTTAGAAAACCGGAATCAAATTTTCTGCGTTTCTGCAATTAGCAGCTTTACCGAAAAGCAGAAAATTTGATTCCAACTTTCTACATTTTTTCTTCGTCATTGTTGGCAAATTTGGATACCTTTCGTTAAAAGTACGACATGATCTATCCACGTTCTCAATGTATGTAAAATAAATTTAAAACATCATTATTTGTGTAATTATTTACTACAACAGCCATTATGGATTTATACTAATGTCAAACAAAAGACAAGTGGCAAAGTTGACAATCATAATACTTAATTATAATGACATCCAAGGCTGTCTAAGATCACTAAACAAGGCATTCTTAGGGGAATTATTTAGAAAACTGCTTATAACTCAAAAACTATTAGAAAAAATGGGTTGTAAGCCTTATAACAATCTATACAGAATTACTAAGCGCATTTAAAAATGCAGTAATATACAGAGGATTCCATTTAAAAAGAAATGATTTTTACTGATTTGAAGTTGTTGGAAGTTGTAGCTAATTTTGAGCGGCCCTGTATACTTCCTGGTTACTTTAGCATCACCGTTCCGTTGCCAATGCTATCAACTAGCAAAATGCGAAAAATGAAAATTTCAAGTGCAGTACTTCGGGAAATACAGAATTTTCAATATAGCACTAAAATAAAATTTATTTAAAACAACAAAAAACTCTAAAACGGCTAGATTTTAGTATAAGGTACCCTTATAAGTTTTGGTGTAGAATTGTGAGTAGAATCTGAAAAACGATGAAAAAATATAACATTCCATTTGAAATAACAAAGTTGGTATGCACTTCCGGTACAACGGGAAGTGACACGAGAGCGCCAATAATTTAGAATAAGAGATCAGTTGGTGTAGCTTATAATTCCAAGTTATTAGAGTTGATATATTTCTGGAACACGGAAAAGTTCTAACGAACCACTTTCGTGAATGACCCTGTATACAGTGCGTTCTACAAAACGGGACCAATACTATAGCGACATCAATTGTGATTTAATTATCAACAAACCATATATATTATTAAATGGGACAGTCTTAGCTACAACTTGGCAAAAAAAAATTTTTTAAACTCCTTTATTTATTTGTTGTGACGTCACGGACAATTTTTATGCCGAGCAATAAAAAATAAAAATTGTCCGTGACGTCACAACAACTAAATGAAGGTGTTTAAAAAAGAATTTTTTTCGCTAAGTTGTAGCTAAGACTGTCCCATTTAATAATATATGGTTTGTTGGGGATTAAATCACAATTGAAGTCGCTATAGTGTTGGGCCCGTTTTGTAGAACGCACTGTATAAATTACAACAATTACTATTTTTTTATAAATAAAAAGTGGTAAAAAACATATTAATTGTTATGTATACCTTTATCTTTTAAATAACTCATAGCATTTGACGTTATGTTGTATGTATTCAACTATCTATAATTAATTATCTATAATTAATTAATTAACATTTTAATTTTGCATTACCGGATTGTATTTTTTATATTTCGTTTTCAATTACTAGCAATGTTTTGTCCCCCCTCTTTTGTTTATTCGCGACCTTCAAGTTGAGAATCGGTGCCCTAGATATATCAACTCTTGGGAATATAACCAATACCTTTGGTAAGAATGAATCTATATTTTTAGGAATCCTACGTTTTCAAGATTCATTGAACAATAAAATTATGCATTTAATCTAGGTGTTTTATCATCGAATCGTAGCTGGTGTGAGTGAGTTTGCATTGGCAACGATACAATCAAAACAAATACAAGGTAATTTATTTTGATTTTATCGTTGCTAGTTCATTTATCATTACGTTGATTAATGCAGTTTGTCAATATATTATGTAGGTCGAATGACTCTTATCAGGAGAACATCCAAAAAAATAAATGAGATGATTAAGGTTTAATTAATTAATTAGATAATTAATAAATATACACTCACCTTCATAAGAAATGCACCACCCAGAAAAAATAATACTACGAATGTAAAACTTGGGTAAAATGTTGCTTTATTATCAAGTATAAAACTACCAAATTTTGTGTAACAGAAATTAACAACTTCCCAGAAGCGAATTAATAATGCATTTACTCTCCGTGGCTTTGTATCAGGTGGTCTATGTCCTCCTGTGGTATCTCGTCCCATGCAACCTGGAAGTGGTGCCTCAGGTCGTCCAAGTTATTAGGAGGCCTGGACAAATGTCGCAGTCGTCGGCCCGTAATGTCCCACACGTGTTCGATCGGCGATAAATCCGGTGGTCGTGCACACCAGGGCAACATTTGCAACTGTGCTTGCTGCAAGTATCTTTGTGTCATGTTAACAGTGTGTCTGCATGAACGGCACTACCACTAGTTCTAAAACATTATCGATGTAACGATGTGCATTCAATGTGCCTGGGATGAATACAAGAGGTGATCTTCGTCCAACATATATCGCACTCCAAATCATTACACCAAGTGTTAAGGCTGTGTAATGTCTTTCAGCAAACTGCAAATTTTTTCGTTCTCCTCGATATCGTCGTACCCCTCTACGGCCATCATTTACCCACAAACAAGGAAAGTCACTAAAGTCACTAAAGACGACTTGATTCCATTGATCGATCCAACCACGCCGCTCTTGACACCATGCAATTCTAGCAGCCTTCTGAAGTGCAGTTAAGGGAAGACGTCGATTTGGACGGTATGCATGTAACCCAAAAAAGGAAATTCGCTAGTAAATTGTTGCCATCGAGACATGACGATCCAGAGCTCTCATCTAGCTACGGCAACTGACCTTGTTGTTTGAAATCGGTCTTGTGTGGCCATCCGCCTAAGAAGTCGATCTTCACGATCGTTGCTGCTATGAAGGGATGTTCCAGCCGGACGATGTTGCCGAATACCCTCTTCTGATCATGCAGATTATATGCGTGCAACAGTAATGTGGTCACGTCTTCTTCTTCCGATTTCGCGGAAGTAAGGACCTGCTTCCTTCATACCGATAATTCGGTCCCTATCAAAATCGGAAATATGGGAAAAATGTCGACGTTGTCTTACTGGAAGCATGTTATGGTATTGATCTGACAATTTGTCAACAAGAACACTAACATTTGTTGGTCGATATCGTCGATACTCCCTAAGTGACAAGGTATCGACATTTCTTGTCACCATGGTACAAAAACCATAACGACTTAAGTTACTTGATCGAAATGTTGATCGGTTTATACTTAATAATAAAGCAACATTTTACCCAAGTTTTACATTCGTAGCATTGTTTTTTCTGGGTGGTGCATTTCATATGAAACTGAGTGTATATACAGCGTCTACAAATAAGTCTTTGGTTTAGAAAAAAGTTAATTATGGGAACTAATTCTGCTTGATCTAAGATGCTATATTAATTTTGTCTAGTGACTTTCATAATGTATACAAAAATTTTTGTAAATTGGACAATAACTCCTTTTTTAACGAATTTACAATGTACAACGAAACTATTCTGCTTTCATTGTACATAACTGCCATTACAATATGATTACAACAAATACAACTGTCCTATAGTTTACCCGATTCCCATGCCGCCTCCACCTTCCGTTTCACTGCCACAGTTATACCCTTACTTTACAACCCAACAAAGTACATTCCACCGTCACTTCTCCATCACTCCATTTTCTTATTCGGTAGCGACATGCATTATCACCCAGTATGTATGTATACGGGGTGTCCCCGAAAGGTCTGTACAAAATAATAACACATATTCCTGAGGCCAAAATAGAACGATTTAACCCAACTTACCTCTATTCAAAGTTGCTTCATTTAGCCGCTAGATGGATGCAAATGTCCTGAAAAGAAATCGTTTTTTCGAGAAAACTTTCTAACGCTTATCGCGATTGGGACCAAATTTGGTATGTGGATTTGTACTAAAAGAAAGCATTATTTGACATGTTATTTTCTCTTCTGCGTGTTTTTTAAGTGCTCAAAAAATGGTCATCCACATCTTAAGATGCTCATAAGTTACCTACAAAACTATGAGAAGTGACGAAATGGAGCAAGAGACAAGAAATGTAGATAACATATGTGTCTATCAGCAAAAAAAGTTTCAAAAGTATTCATCAAATAACAAAAAAAATTTGAGCTTCTTAAGATGACCATTTTTTGACCACGTCCAAAACAGGCAGAAGAGAAAATAACATGCCAAATAATGCTTTCTTTCAGTACAAATCGACATACCAAATTTGGTCCCATTTGCGAAAAGCGTTATAAAGTTTTCTCTAATAAACGATTTCTTTTCAGGAAATTTGTATCCCTCTAGCGGCTAAACGAAGCAACTTTGAATAGAGGTAATGGGTTAAATCGTTCTATTTTGGCCACAGGAATATGTGTTATTATTTTGTACAGACCTTTCGGGGACACCCCGTATATCCCACTATAACTAATTAAAGGCCCCTATTATTTATCTACCTTGTTGTATTCTGCGTTTGATGGTGATGGGCTGTTGACCCAACGCCTCAACCCCCAAACTTCTATCAAGTTAACATTATATGTTATTATATTTAATAACATTGTGTGCCTTGATCTTGTTTTTATACAAATATAAAATACAACGTATTAAACGGCAATCAAAAGTAATTATATTTTTACAAATTACAAAAATAGTAAAATAGTTATTTTTAAAAGTGAATACAGAATTCTTAATTAAATATTTACTTATAAACATAAAAATTTCAAATTGGTTCATGTATAAAGTTACAAGGAAATTGCATTACACTTGCACGTAGGGCTTGAGCTTCGAACTTCGCCTTGGACCTAGTGGACCTCTTGATAATTCTGACTCAGTCATCTTCGTATCCAGCATTCTGTCTTGAGCTATCTTAAACATTCTGGCGTGTAGTTCAGGGTATGGATTTATAGCTTTCAAAAAATCCGACCTCGACATTATATATAATTCGCATGAATCTACAGCTATGACTGTAGCAACTCGGACTTCGTCCTTTAAAATTAGAGCTATTTCTCCAAAATTGCTTCCATCAGTCAAATGACAAATCTAAACAAAACAATTTTGAGTTTTATTTATTATTTATAATAATTTAACTAAAGAAACAAAACCTGCACTTAAAATGTTGCTATTAATAGGATTAAATAAGCTACTATTTTTGTTGACATATTTCCACAACTAAATTAGTTTTTTTTTATCGAATGCATTCAAAAATATTTTATTTGAAACATGTATTTATTTACACATTTTTTCTGAAAACAAATGTATAATGTACCTCTTTTCCTGAAGACGTATAAACTGCAACGGTTCCATTATGTATAAAATACATACTTTCACCGGACGTTCCTGCTTGAACTATAATATCATTTGGTAAATAAATGACCGATTTCATATAAGTTACGAAGCGCAAAACCAAAGCGGTTGGCAGATTTTTGAATAAAGCTACATTTTCTATAAGGCGCTTGCACGTATGTAACATTATTTCCTGCTGCAGCTGAGTTGAAAGAGTTGATAAAATTTGTTCCTCTTTATAGAAACTTTTCTGGAAACGAAAGTCGAAATATTGCAAAATGCGTTTGCACGTAACAGCTGGCAGGCCCTTATTCTTCATAAAATCGCGCAAACGTTGAATCCTCTGGTGGTACTTGTTCGTTGCAGCATTGTACTTGCTGACAATTTGGACAATTTCCGCTGTAAATTATAATTGCAATTAGAAGAAAACAGTAAAAAATTTATATAATGGTTAAAATTTGTCTCGAGAGGAAGAGGGAAAAACAAATATATTTGAAAATTGTTGCATAATTACGTCGTTCTAACAAACAAAGAGAACGTTAGAATAAGTTTAAAGATTTAAATTATATTAATAATTATTATACAATTTTTGCATATTGGGCAAGTCATAATAATAATCAATAATAATCTGATTACTGGTATAGTGGCTTAGTCAGTAGGTTAGTAATCTTAAAGCCGGGGATCGAGGCTTAGTGGAGGCCATGGTAAATTAATATCACATATTTAAGTTTACAATGTTTCTGAATTTGACCGACTTATTCTGATTAGGTTTTTCACGTTTCCCCGTAATCCTTGCAGCGAATGCTGGAATAGGCTCTAAGACGATCATGAGCGCAACCAAATCCATTCCTCTCAGTCGTGATAAGTTCCCCAACTTGTAATAAGTGGTGACAAGAGATTAATTAATTATTTGTGTAATTATTACTACACCAGCCATTATGTCTTTATACTAATGTCAAACAAAAGAAAAGTGTCAAAGTAGACAATCATAATACTTAATTATAATGACATCCAAGGCTGTCTAAGATCACTAAACAACGGATAAACGGCATTTTTAGGCGAATTATTTAGAAAATTGCTTATAACTCAAAAATTATTAGAAAAAATGGTTTGTATGCCTTATAACAATCGATCTAGAATCTAAGCGCATTTAAAGATGCAATAATATAAAGGGGGTTCCATTTAAAAAAAATGATTTTTACTGATTTGAAGTTGTTGGAAGTTGTCGCTAATTTTGAGCGACTCTGTATACTTCCTGGATTTTAGTATAGGGTACCCTTATAAGTTTTGGTGTAGAATTGTGAGTAGAATATGAAAGCGATGAAAAAATATGACATTCCGTTTAAAATAACAATGTTGGTTTGCACTTCCGGTACAACCGGAAGTGATACGAGAGCGCCAATAATTTAGAATAAAAGATCAGTTGGTGTAGCTTATAATTCCAAGTTATTATAGTTGATATATTTCTGAAACACGGAAAAGTTCTAACGAACCACTTTCGTGAATGACCCTGTATAGGTACGCTTCACTTTAAAACTTTCTCTAGCTAAGTCGTTAATAATACCGACCGTGTTTGGAAGATGTAAGTACGAACGCCATAATGTAATAATGTACATTTACTACGTAGCAGATAGGGAACTATTATCCAGAATAACGATTGACAAGGTGTACGAGGTCTGGTTGGTTTGGTTGAAATGGGTTAATGGCCATTGATTCATATGAATCTTTTCTGGGACCAGTCAAAGTATATATTTTAACTGATTAGGCTACGTGTATATGTTTTTTATTTTTGTGAAAGGGTACTTGGTACTCAAGAAGTCCCATACCTCTAGAGCATCGTTAATTATATGCTAATGGTGAATGCAACGGCACCTCTTGACTCGCAATTGCACCCAGCCGCGCATGAGAGAGAATCGAACCCGAAACTTCCACACACCAGACCAGCCAAGCCACTCCGGGCTTTTTAAACGAGGTCTGTAAATAAAGTACTGAGTCTGGAACCAGACCACACGAGTTGGTAACACTGTACGTCTCGCGTCACAACGGGCGTACTTCAACACCTTAAGTAGCTTCAGTTTAAGTGGCGAGTCGCTCGTGTCAACAGGTGAAGTGTGAAAGCTTCTTTTACAAAGACACCTGATGATAGAGCAGAATTATGAACAACGGTGTGCGATCAAGTTCTGTTTAAAACTTTGCTACGCGACTAAGCCTCTGTTAAAACTCCAACAGGCCTACGGTGATGCTGCTTTGTCAAGAGACCAGGTGTTCAAGTGGTTCAAGGCATTTTCCGAAGGTCTAGAAGGCCATCAACGTCGAGAAATGACGAAAATGTGAAACGAATTCGAGATCTTGTGTGGTCTGGCCGTCCATTAATTTTCAGATTGATCGTAAACGAGTTGAATTTGAACCACACGACCGTTCATCAAATTCTGGCCAACGAATTGGGGATGAAACAATAACGATACCCAAATATGTCATTCACAGCAAAAAGAAAACAGAAAAGAAGTGTGCCGCGGTCTCCTGGAGCGGATTGAAAATAATATACATTTTTTCAAATATGTGATCACAGGTGACGAGGCGTGGGTCTTTGAATACGATCCCGAAACCAAAAGACAAAGTGAAGAGTGGCACGCTGCAAACTCACCACAGTAGAAAAAAGTAAGAATGAGCAAATCAAGTATCAGTAGAGGAGTCTTCCATAAGAAATGTGTGTCTCAAGGGCAAACGGTCATCCAACATTTGTACTGTGAAGATCTGGAGAGGTTGAGAAACCAGGTTACTCGCATGCGGTCAGACATCAAAGACACGTGGTTGCTGCATCACGACAATGCGCCGCGCCGTGTCACACAGAGCTTTCGGTTACGGAAAAACATCCCTGTATTCGCCTGACCTAAATCCCTGTGACTTCTTTCTCTTCCCCAGATAGAAAAGTCATCTCAAAGGACATCACGGAAAAGCGGCTGTAACCAATTAGCTGAAGGCCATTTGGGTTTCTGAAGTCCAGCACTGGTATGAAGACTGGAAACAACGTTGGGCGCTGGGTGGCTTCAAGAGGGAACTATTTTGAAGGAGACAGAGTTCATCTTGAAAAAGTTTCATTACTTTATTTACAGACGTCGTATGTTCAACGGACAGTGATTTACACAATACTATTTGGTTAATTGTTTATACCTAGTCAAAATTGCTTGTTATTTATCACGTTACTTAAAAATAACCTTTATATTTACTGAAGTATATTCTAATAATATTTAAGATGCATGCATGCACAATTTCCATGAGAAATCTCTGCATAATTCATTGTAATATTTTAAAAAAATATTAAAAAAGTAATGTTTTATTAACTAAAATCTTACCCATTATGAAAAATCTCAGAATGACACCACCTGTCCAACACAACATCTCAAATAGCAAAATATAGTTCGACTTTGAATATTCTTCCCCAAATCCAATCAGAAAAAACAAATAGGTGACTCTATAAAGACTTGCAACAATGTTTTCCATTTTTGAATTCGCCACTACCCACTTTTCTTTGAACAAATTTCCCATGAAGTAGAGAAAGCTTGTTGCCCATTTGATAAGGATTATTGTGACCAAAATTAATTTAAAGAAATTGAACTTGTATAATGTAATTTGTCGATACTAAAACGAAAATATTCAAATCATTTCAAATCCAATTTTAAAAATACTTGCCTCTCTGTAACTTTTCAAATATCTCACAAGTGTGGCTATTCTCAACAGTTTAATAAAATTTGCCAGTTTTACAAATGTCAACATTTCTTCGTCCCTTTTATAAAACAAAAGCAAATCAAAGTTTATTGTACACAGAAAATCGATGATGAACCATGTTTTCAGGTAGTTTCTAGAGTAATTAAAATTTATTTATTAGTATTTGAGTGTATTTTTAAAAATATACTTAGCAACGTCCGAGCGTTTTAGAATAACCTTATTTGTTTTGTCGTTTAGGTAGCCGCTGTTAAAAGTTATGATGATATCAAAGAGACAAACAACATCCAGTCCAAGCTTAGTGGCCATATATTTTTGATCATAATGTATATAGGAGTGAAAGGGATGAAACATCAACATAAAAATGACCAAGTATAGCATAATCGCTTCCCAAATTATTCTGTAAGAAAAACGAAAACATCTTATTTAAACCTTTAACATTAAACAAATTTATTTGGAGAGAGAGTATAAATAAATAATAATATGTTAAGAATACGTTAAGTATTTTTGTTTAAAGCAAAAATACTTTCTACAATTGCAATATTAAATAATGAGTGAATAGATAATAAAGTTAAAATTATGGAAATAGGGAGTAACTAGCTTCATAAAATAATTCCTATATAATGTAGGTAATTAGTGTCTTATTAAATACTACAATTATACAAACAAAACTTACTTGGCATCACTATACGGATGAATCATACCGTAATGCATTTTTAAATGTCGTTCAGTTTCTCGTCTCAATGATGCTTTTGATTGAAAAATGAGTTTCGATCTCGGATTAGTGCAACTGACCAATGTAATATTCCTCAGTGCACGACGACAGTACACGAAATATCCACTACTTATGTATCTAATAATTGGCGGTTCTTCAGGGGGCAGCATGCAATCATGCCGCATCAGTTCTTTAATCATTTCTCTCTCACGTTTTTTGCGAAACATTTTGCTATATTAATTAAACTATTAAATTCGTATGACTGACAATGTTTTGACTTTTTATTTATACATTTATATATTCATTTATTTATTGGAAACTTGATTAGTTTACTTTTAAATAAAATGCAAAATATAAACTATTTATATATTATGTTATAGTTATAAATTTTAGAGCAATATATGTACTAGTTATAGAGAAAAACGTTTTAGATAAATTTAACAAATAACCTAAAATTGTTATCCACTCTACAAGAGGTTTTGTAGATGTTGGGCAGCATACATTTTTTTTTATGGAACACAATGTAGGTATATTTAACATTCTTTATCAATTGTTCTATACAAATATTTAGTTTCTTCATTATTTGGCTTTGACGCGTTGTGAATTTTAATTGTGAAAAATCATAAGGGTGGGCCACTTAAACGTATTTCCTCAATAACTCCATTGCTGTTAAAGATACGAAAAAATGTTCAAAATAAAAGTTATTTGGATTTATAAGTTGCACATTTTAAAAATATTTTTAATGTCGGCAGACTTCCGGTTATACAGGGAACTTTTCCGTGTTCCAGAAATATATCAACTTTAATAACTTGGAATTATAAGCAACACCAACTGATCTCTTATTCTAAATTATTGGCGCTCTCGTATCACTTCCGGTTGTACCGGAAGTGCATACCAACTTTGTTATTTTAAATGGAATGCTATATTTTTTCATCGTTTTTCAGATTCTACTCACAATTCTACACCAAAACTTATAAGGGTACCCTATACTAAAATTTAGCCGTCTTGGAGTTTTTTGTTGTTTTATATAAATTTTACCAATTGCAGTGCTATATTGAAAATTCTCTATTTTCGGAAGTACTGCACTTGAAACTTTCATTTTTCGCATTTTGGTAGTTGATACCATGGGCAACGGAATGATGTTGTTAAAGTTACCAGGAAATATACAGGGCCGCTCAAAATTAGCGACAAAATCCTGCAACGTCAAATCAGTAAAAATCATTTTCATTCTACATCGATTGTTATAAGGCATACAACCCATTTTTTCTAATTGTTTTTGAGTTATATGCAGTTTTCTAAATAATAACCCTAAGAATGCCCTTTATGCCTTGTTTAGTGATCTTAGACAGCCTTGGATGTCATTATAATTAAGTATTATGATTGTCTACTTTGACACTTGTCTTTTGTTTGTCATTAGTATAAAGCCATAATGGCTGGTGTAGTAAATAATTACACAAATAACGTTATTTTAAATTTATTTTACATACATGGAGAACGTGGGAGAGTAGTGGATAGATCATGTCGTACTTTTAACGAAAGGTATCCAAATTTGCCAACAATGACGAAGAAAAAATTTAGAAAGTTGGAATCAAATTTTCTGCTTTCGGAAAAGCTGCTAATTGCAGAAACGCAGAAAATTTGATTCTAACGAACCACTTTCGTGAATGACCCTGTATATGGTTTGTTGGTGATTAAATCAGAATTGAAGCCGCTATAGTCTTGGGCCCGTTTTGTAGAACAGACTGTATACACTGCTGTACATTCCTGTAGAATAGAAGCCACCTTTACTGGTTCATAGGATCATCTTGTGGGCGATCACTCCATATGAGTGTGGTACCTCAAGTTGGCGTATGTCTCTCCCCTGGGCCTGTTTCCAATTGGCTTCCAAGTTAATGATGGCCTGAATTGTTACCTATTGGTCCTTACTTTTAATGTGTCCTTACCACATTATTCTTTGTACCTTTATACAACTTACTATATCTTCTTCTCTTAGCAATTGTCCAATTTTGTGGTTCATTAGGCTGCGGTATTCACATCTCCTTCCTTCTTTGGTCCGTGAACCTTCCTATTTTCCTTTTAAAGATTCTTAATTTTTCTTAATCTTTGCTGGTAAGCATCATCGTTTCTGTGGAGTAAGTCACTATTGGTCTTATGACAGTTTTGTATATTTTCATCTTCGTATTGTAACTGGTTAGGTATAGTTATATATATGCATTATGCATATGTAGAAGACCTGATGTCATTTTTGAGTCTTTGTTTGATGCCAGCACAGCAGTATCATCTGAAAATGTTGCCATCTCTATACTGTCAGACACTGGTATAACCAGCAGAGTACAGGGTGGGCAAATTTCGATGTTTTAATAGGGAATTTCGATAACCATAAGAGATTCAAAAAAATTACCCTACCATCCTCGATCGCGTTTTTGGAGCAAAATTCAATGGTGAAAACCAAAGTTGGTTATCGTCTTTTGTTTTCGAGTTATGCGCAAAAATTCGTTTCTTCAGTTTTCGTTTTATGGCTATATCTTGCTTATTTGGAAAAATTAAGGAAAATAATGTCCACGTTCTTTAGGCACTTTTTTGATAAAAATGCAGTGGCGTTGTTAGTTTTTTGAAAAAGTTCTCCAAATTCGAGTTGTGACACAAAGTAATATTTTTTTATATGGAACTCATAGTTGGCTGTGGCTTAAATAAAAAGATAATTTTTTCCCTTTTCAACAATATATGACATGTATGGCCATGTATTTTCAAAAATTCATTCTTTTCAAGGTCAGACTTATATTGAATATTCAAATTGACGTCCGTCATTCGCAACACACAATTGACATCGCTTTGAAAGAGTTCGAACTAACGTTGCTACAGAATTAACACACTATATAACATTTTCTCTTACTTCGTTCATATTATTATTAGTATTTTTAAATGGGGTTATATTATGGGATTGCTGGTCTAGTGGCTCAGTGAATAGGCTAGTAACCTCAAGGTCAAGTTCAAGTCTTAGTAGCGGACATTGTAAACTTATAGGTATCACAGATATAAATTTTCAATGTTTGTGACTTTGAATTGGCCTTCCGACTGACTATTATTGTGATTAGGTTTTCCACGTTTCCCTAATCCTTGCAGCGTATGCTGGAACAGGCTTTAATGTCTGTAGGACGGTCGTGGCCGTAACCAAACCCCTCCCTCTCAATCCAGATAAGTTCTTCGAGCTTTGGAGTGGTGAGAGGGAATCAAGCGAAAAAATGTCTATAACGTGTCCCCAAAGAAAGTAATTGGCGTTTATGTTTGACTTGCAGCTTCAGAACTATTATTACTCTGAATTAAACATCGTAATATATCAAACTTTATTCGCCTACTACGAAAAAATGAACATCTGACCTTGAAAAGTATGAATTTTTGAAAAATCTGTATGAAAATTAATAATAATAATAATAATAATT
>JAFFZR010026057.1:0-15166 GCA_018397195.1 Lethrus apterus | reverse complement strand
TTATGATTTTTAATTCTGTTTTCAACGGTATACAATTTTAAATAGGTTGCATAAGAAAAAAACCAAGGAAAACGGCCTTACAATTTTAATAGAATGATGAATGAAATGAACAAATTAATCCAACTAATCCATGATACGGCAAATTTTTACTAAGAAAAGTCGTTCATAATAAGAAATTGTGGCCCTATACAAAATTTCAGAAAGATCTACCTACTTTGATCAAACCGTGATTAAACAAAACAAGACCGTTTGATCAAAGTAGGTAGATCTTTCTGAAATATTGTATAGGGCCACAATTTCTTATTATGAACGACTTGTTCTTAGTAAAATTTTTACGTATCATGGATTAGTTGGATTAATTTGTTCAATTCATTGATCATTCTATTAAAATTGTAAGGCCGTTTTTCTTGATTTTTTTCTTATGCAACCTATTTAAAATTGTATACCGTTGAAAACAGAATTAAAAATCATAACGAAATAACAAATAAAAAATATAGGTTGCCATTTTAAAAAAATGGCGATGACGTCATAACAAATAAATGAAGGTGTTTAATAACGAATTTTTTTCGCCAAGTTGTAGCTAAGACTGTCCCATTTAATAATATATATGGTTTGTTGGTGATTAAATCACAATTGAAGTCGCTATAGTCTCGGGCCCGTTTTGTAGAACGGACTGTATATGATAGTGATTAATTATACTAACATGCTTAAGAATGAATTAATTTAATTGCACATTAAATATATCCACCGCATTTTAAAATGACTCTTGTATTTCTGTCAGCTGTGACATACTATTAAATTCTCAATTTAAGTTAAATTCAAGGTTGGCATCCCTATTTATATCTCTCCTAACTAACATACATTTCGAGGAACTTAGTGAAGTTATCTTAAGGTGACATTTTTGTCCGTGACTTGGTTGCATTAATTCCCTCAAATCTTTCAAGTCACGCCGCATTCTAATTTACATAAGTTTTAACCGTTTTAACATGAATCGTTAGAGATATTCGCTAAACACGCAATTAATACTGTAACAATAGAAAGCGAAAATAAAAACAAAAAATTAACATTTACAATCTAGATAACTTTTACTGCGCTTGAACCTTCAGTTTGTATCCGTAAATTTATGAGAACTTTCTCCACCACATACGTATGCCTGTTAAATTATTAATAAACACGCAATGTTATGACTAATTGGAATAAATGTATTTACCATTCTTTATACATTCGACGAAATAAAAGTAACATTTATAATAATAATTTGAAATGCGACAAATCAAAAATAATTTTTCTTATTTTCGTACGTTTGTAGATTGTGTTAAATTAATAAAATTATTTGTTTTAATTTAAGTTTTGCCCGACAGTGTGTGCAACGTACATATTAAAATGATTCCTTTAAAATTATTAATGTTTAAGTTAGAAATGGATCATTACTAATTTCACATTGTTTCCAATGTAAACCCACAATGTCAAAGCTTTTTATATTATCCTTTTACGGCAGTGTTAGTAGAATGATGCAGAAATTATTTCTTTCAAGGTTTTAATTAATAAATTTCATTATACGTTGGTTTAAGCTCTACAGATTTTAAATCAAGATACGATTGTAACTAACAAAGTATAGTAATTGCAACATAAGTAAATAATTGCTAATACTCATCAGGTATTTATAATAGTATATATAAATAGATAATAGCAACAGCAAGATCCTCAGTCGACTAAGTTCAAGGTTTTTTTTCTCTTAAGTTCATTGAATGTATAGTGGTGTGAAACATAATTGCTTCATAGTTCACATACAGGAAGACATAAAAAAATGAGATGGTTAAGTGTTAGCACTTGACGTGTGAATTTATTTATTGTTGCCGCGATTTAATTTATATATTTTTTTAATGTGATAAATTTGTTAAATTGTCTTATTATTATTTATTGTATGAAAGTTCCAAAAAATCGAAATAGAAATTCAGTCTCAACTCAGTAGGGAATAATGCATCAGTAAAATACAAAACATCTAGTTCGAATGTTCCCAACATAAAAGTAAAAATAAATTGAGAATATAACTTTTGAACTATCGTTCAAAAAAATGGTTTAAAAGATTGAAAATAAAAATTTTAAGAGTAATTATTAATAAAGATGTATAGATTAATTAATTCCATCCATTAAAGCAAAGAAGAAATAAATTGAGACTCAACTGAAAGCAAGCATCGCAGAATTGAAAAACAGGACTGCAAATTCATAATTCAAACTTCAAAAACTGTAACATTCAAGTTGAAATGTTTATGGTCTGAGTTAGTTAAAAATAAAAACGATTAAATATCAAAGAGATTTTATTCACAATCTTTCCGGGTTTTCTAGCTCAAACAGATAATTCTATTCATTTTTGCAATATTCGAAAGCAGAAAATATTCTGAAGATCTCGCTTGCACCGCGAACGAAACATAGAGTAATGACACGTGTAGACAGGGCCGCCCTAAGATATTTGTCGCCCATGGGCTACTAACAATAATGCGCTCCTCTTCATAAGAAAATATACGGGAGGGAAAGCGGGGTGGCCAGTGAATTTTCAGATCTAGAAAAAGTTAATATTTATAATAACATCAATAGGGTGACCAATTATTTTTTACGAAAAAGAAGAACGGATGGATGGAAAAAGGTTGTTGCAAAGCCAACCCATAGTTGGCTTCGCTCAGTAAATTGAAATTTTGAAATTCAAAAAGTCAGTTTTTAAAATGTATAGTTAGTTGGAATGGCATGGGTTGGGTTCGCCCATAATTGAAATTATTGAAATTCAAAAGGTCATTTTTTAAAAGCGTTAGGTTCGCTCCGTAATTGAATTTTAAAATTTATAATTTATGGTTGGGTTAGGTTCGTCTCGTCATTCAAACTATCAAATTAATGAAATACAAAATGTCAATTTTTAAAAATGTATAATTTATGGTTGGGTTCGCTCCGCATTTGAAATTCCAAAGGTAAAAAAGAGGTACAAAAGAAAATACAAAATTCAAATAACCTATAAGAACAATTGCTGCCCCAAAAGGCTGACGCCCCTGGGCTATAATAGCCCATTTAGCCCTGTGGTTAGGGTGGCCCTGCGTGTAGAGCTCGAAAATGAAAAATTTACGTTTAATAAAGTCATGTTAAAATGTATTTATTTTATAAACTAACATTGACACTAACATGCAGAGCCGTAACTAAGCAAGGGCACGTGCCCAGGGCCCAGACGGAGGGAGGACCAGAAAGGCCCTAGAAAGATCGAAAGATCGCATTATATTTAAAAAAAAATGTACGCCTTTCAACAACTTTTTGGGAACCTCTCCGAAAATAGTAGGCCCTCTCCCCCATCCCTAAACCGCTTCAACAATGAATATGGATATTAAATTTTGTCAACGACGTAATAGACGAGTTAAAGAAGAAAATAGCGTGAATCCTGAACAACAACGTTTTTGATGTTCTTCTGAATTCGCCGATATGAAAGCAAGAAGAGTACAATTAGATAAATTTTTAAGTTTAAGAACAATTAAATATTATAAATTATTAGAACAACTAAAAGCAATATCGATAATAAATATAATATATATTTTTGTACGCGTGTTATATTAATCATATATTTTATTCCTCTCAAATAAAGAGTTAATCTGAAGAAGTTAAAACCAGTGGCTCATACGAATAGCGCCATTTGCCCTTCCCAACCTCACAAAAAAAAAAAAAAAACAAGAAAAATACACGTAAATTTAAAAATTGTTCGTAGTAATCAGTGGAAACATACCTAGCTACAAATTTTTTAGCTCCCTCCGAAATTTGTTTTTCTGGTTGTACTATTGATTAACCCTTCATTGCTCGCGCCGCCGGCTTTTCCGATCATGCATCGTTTTCTTGAATATTATTATAATTTCTTTACAAAATTATTCCAGATCTTTAGTACCTTCTAAAAATTGGTTCTACTAAACAATACTAAATTTTTTTTTTTGAATTATTGTATTTTCGGGGAATCCCCGGATGCGAGTGTGTTTATGTCCCGACAATTTACGGTAAACCCCCGAAGTGCGTGTGCGAGTAGAATTTATCAAAAGGCCGGTACTTTTTTAAAAATTCGGTGATTCCCCTTTATGCATTTGCGACAAATAAGTATTGCTTTTCATTTCACTTTGACTGTTGTTAAAGTAGGTAATGGGACTGCGAAAACTATTAAGTACGATGGCGTACTCGTATGAAAAAGAAACTGAAAGTTTAGTGCAATTATTATAACGAGGTGGTTACTGACGAAGAGTTTGATATTGGAGATTATGATTCTCATACCAGAGACGTGGACGACAACGCTACTATACAATTGGAAGAGCATATTTCTGAAGAGAATTTCTGAAGAGAGCGTTCAGAAGCAGATGATTTAGAATGTGGCGTATATCTTGTTGGGCGTGATAATTCGACAATATGAAGTAAACATTATCATTAGCTAAAAAAGCGAGCCGCAGTAGGAACAAAAACTTAGTCACGCAACTCCCGGAAGTTGTGAGGAACGCAAGACACGTTAGAGATGTTCTAGAAAGTTGGCAATTATTTTTTCCTGGCACTATGCTACAAAAATATAAAAATAAGTTCATCCAAATTACTCTAGGGCAGGAGTGGCCAACAAGTCGATCACGATCGACCGGTCGATCTCGAAGCGATTTTTCGTCGATCGTCCAGAATTAGGCCTTTGGACACTATTAATTTCTTAATACGCTCAAGTCACCAGAATGTCTTTGGAGAGCAGACGGAACTGGGGTTGAAATGTCTAGATTAGTGATGGGGGTTAACAGATTTCGTTTCCTAATCCAAATGTTGCGATTTGATGATATTTCTGATGCCCAAAGAACCGGAAAAAAAATGATAAATTCACCTACTGTAGGGAAATCTTTGAAGAATTTGTGACATATTGCAAGAGTAATTACAGCATAGGCCCTTTGGCCACAGTTGAATAAATGCTGTTGGATGCATGTTAGTAACATGCAATCCATATTTTGATTGAAATGTATGCATTATTCTTGAACATATATATTTTTCAAAGTAACAAACTAAGTTATAAAATGTACGCCATAGAATTACACGATTAATTGCGTATTTTTATATTTATTTAATGGAATTTTATAACGATGTACATATTTATATACGTCAGAATAATATTTACATTTCAAGACGGGAAATATATTACAACCATTGGTTCAACGTAAATAAAAAAAAATACAGTGACTGGGATTGAGCAACGGTCACGAAATGTAGATCAGTATTGCAGTAGGCCTTCTTTACATTTTCAACGGCATGGTGTGCTGCACATTTATCATTTTTAATAAGGTTCAGCGTCTGCCCTGTCGTTGAAGTTTCTAATTCAAAAACGTAATTGTTGAAGAACTTAAATAACTAACGACTACGTTATATTATTATTAATATTATATAATAAATTAACAGGTTTTTAATTATTATACAATTACTGGGGTTTTTGTTATGAATATTTATTGAATATTTTATGTAAATGTTAAATGTTTGATTGCGTCATATTTTACATTTACGTTTTCATATATTGAACGATTACTGTTATAACGTTATAACTTTATAATGTGTCATTCTTTTATGTAATATGGAAAGAAACAGGATTTACTCGATTTATAGTTTAGAAAATAAAAAATTATATAATATTTTTTTGTATTCATACTATACGATTTTTTACTTTATACATGTTTAAATAATGGAGTTTAATTTACGAAAATTAATTTATTGTAAAAACTGTACAAGAATATCAGAACATTGTTGAAATCAACGTCAATGACATGAACTTGCGTCAAGAGATTTACAGGAAGTTATAATAAAACACGATTAATTTCACGTCTACAAAAATTGTTTTCACATGTATTCATAGAAACGCAATGCTTTTTAAACGGGTGGTATGTAATGCAGGTAATGCTTCGGTGGACAGGTTAGAAAATAGAAATAAACAGATTTTTCTACATCTTCAACATTAAAATTTTTATAATAATGCATTTAAACATTATTTCATGTTGGTTAATAGTTTACCTTTCAGTTTTGATTTGCGTCTTAGAAACATTAAAACTCCAATTTAACTATAATAATATTTTCGAATATATTCTTTAATCTGATTTATATTGTGAGCCGTTATGAGTAAATTTTTGTATTTATTTCCTAACATATTTGTCTAATTAAAAGAACGTGTTGCATCCAATGGGACAGTGGCTATTAAAATATATACATATTTTTTTAATTAGCAATAGCTTATTTCAATATTTTATTATAAAGACTATTTTAACAAATGCAAATATTATACACACTTAAAACGTAATAAATTACTGACTAAAAAATGTTTGTCCCAGAAATGAGATACGTAATAAAATATGTTTCGTAATTCTACGGTAGTTATTATTTAATGTTTATTTGTATTCTTACTTATTTCATAATAAACATGTTCACTTGAAATAATGTACAGTATTAACTTACAGTTATAGTAAATTACTCACGTTAAGTTTCAAATACGACTTGTCACGAAATACCGAAGTTCCATATATTTATTCACTTTTATTGTATATTTACACGTCGGTCAGTAACGAGTTCTATTTGACACGTTACTCATAAGACCGTGAAAGCAACTGACTCACTGAAACTGATTGTACTTTGTTTTGTTCCATGCCTTCTTTACTCAGGACCAGGTAAGCTATGTTGCCACATTGATATATTTACTGTTAATGTAGTGAGATATGTAGGTATAGGATAGTTCTCATATCGTTTCTAGTATTAGAGTGAGAGGTAGAAAATAGTGCTTGGAATAGATTGATGGGTTACATTGTGACGATTGATGAAATTGCTGTGCTGAACAAAACTGGTGTTTTTTAAATTAAAAACTGAAAAAAAAGTATGCGATTATAATAAGTACCATAGTACAACATAAATTCATAAATTTTGAACAATTCAAATTTTTTTTTTATTTTAAACCATAATATTTTAACAGCGAATATAATTTACTTCACTCAGAATATAAGGCATCATTATTAAAATTTAATAAACATCAGGGAGACAGGATGATTCAAGAGAAATTTCACAAAGTTCAGGAAAAATAGAAAGGTTCGCGAAGAATTTATTTCGTTATGGCCAATTAGAAAAAAGTCAGCTAACTAACTTTGTTGTATACATTTTTAAATTATTGAACTAAATGTTTAAGATTGTTCGGAAAATTTTTCTGGATACACTAACGTATTCAGAACAACACGTTGGTAAAGTTTCTAAAATTAATTTTTTTTTAAATAAATCGTATAAGCGGTATTTTTTTCCATTCCATATTAGTAAATCATCAGTCTGAAAATTATCGCTAATTTAATGACTTCATTAATGTCTCTGATATGCCTTCTTCTCAAGTTGTTAAAAAAGAATCATTTCAGTGACTTTGTTTTGAACAGACCATCTTCCTTAAACCTTAAATTAGTATTTACCGCGTACTTCTACCGACCATACCTCCTTTACATACTTTTTTATCCTGATTTATCCACTTTAGTTTTGGTTCTTCTTATTTTTTTCGTCAAATTTCTTATACTCCATATCTTATATCCAAAAGAACCCTGTTTTACAACATATTACATTTCACGTAGTCCTCAGCATTTATATTATCTTTCCAGATACGTCGCACCGATGCTCATTTGCTTTTTCCGTCTACTCGTTAAGTGCTCAAAACAGAATTTATCGCTATTTATCTAATCACTTCCCTATTACGCTTGAGTACAATGAACTTATACAATGTATGAAGTGATATATGTACAGTGTGGTGATAAAGTTTGGAACAAAATTCATAAAAGCGTTTTATAATGTTTTTAAGAAAATCGCTCGGACAGGTCAATTTTTGTTTTTAAAATGCCGTCTTCTGACTTTAATTTTTTTGGAATGACGCCATTTGTTTTTGCACAATGACGTCATCATAATTTTTTTAAAACGACAATCCCACTTTTTTCTTCTGTTTTTAATAGACCATCTTATTACTTAAACAGTGATGTAAAAAAATTGATACCTTACATAACAATTTTTTTGAATAAATGACACATTTACTTCAGATTTTCAGTGGTTATAATTTAGTTAAAATAATAATCTTAAACATTCTAAATTAAAGCAAATAACAGTAATTTATGTATCTAAGACGAAGAGTGAAGCTTTAAGGTGCATTGACGTCATTATCGATTTTTTTAAATGATACCTCTTATATTTTTTCTTTTGCTTTTGATAGACCACCTTGATGTTTAACTGGTGATTACCAAATTAATTCTTTACATAAGAACTTTTTTGAAAAAAATAACATTTTTCTTAAAAAAATTAAAATTTTTGCTTAAAAGAAAAAATTTAAATGCGTCATTTATTCAAAAAAAATTGTTATGTAAGGTACCAATTTTTTTACATCACCGTTTAAGTAGTAAAAAGGTCTATTAAAAACAGAAGAAAAAAGTGGGGGTTGTCATTTAAAAAAAATTATGATGACGTCATTGTGCAAAAACAAATGACGTAATTCCAAAAAAATTAACGTCAGAAGACGGCATTTCAAAAACAAAAATTGACCTGTCCGAGCGATTTTCTTAAAAACATTGTAGAACGATTTTATGAATTTTGTTCCAAACTTTATCACCACACTGTATAATATATTTTTAAAATTTTACCATCGTAATCGGAAAAAAGACGCTACCACTTTAATAATTTAACCAACATCGTATCTTTAGTAGTAACAAAGTTGGCAATAGTGCAGACTTCAATTTGAACACCTGTATATGAGCATAACCGCATTTTTCTGATGATTTCGTGTTTCTTCTCTCACAGTATCAAGGATCATTTAAGTCAGTAAACCCTTTTGGTTATTTTTAAATCTAAATATCGATTAAAAAATTAATCATTTAAAATGGAATATGACCTTAAAAAAAAATTATATTTAAAGCTGTCGTCCGACGAATCCAAAACTGAAAAATACACCTAAGGAACTAAACGTTCAGTTCGTGAGTCATGACTTCCATTCTTTAAGTTTGCGCAATGAGACCTTTTTGAGTCGCGAAACGGTGGCCATCAAGTCCGATTCTTTCGAATCGTCATCACTGAGCGTCTCACCTTCCGAATGCACTTCACGATGACATTGCGCCTTTTGTTGCTGTATCGTGGAATTGGTGTCCTTTTCGGAATGTACCTTTCCACGAAGCAGTCCTTTACGCGATTCCTCGCCGGTTTTGCTTTTCCACTTTGAGGTCGTGGGATCACTTAACGCCACCTGCACGGGAACTTTTATACTGTTACTGGCGACGTTTCGCGCCACGTTTAAACCGCGACTTATGCGATCCAACGTTGCCAAACGAAGACTAGAAGTGATGCGATTCTTACGTAACGTCGTGGGTGTAGCTTGAGCACGTTCCTGCATGATGAATCTGCCTATTGTTTGCCAGTGAGATTGTGCGCTGTATACGTTTTCATCATCGGCCAGGGCACGGAATTGTACGTTGTGATTGGCACCACCCCATTCCAATTCTTCGACGATTACGAAATTCGTCGGATCTTCCATGCGACGAGCTTTGACTAAAGCTTGCGCCAACACGTCTTGGGCGCAAGCGTTTAAGGGAACTTTTAAAATCGCGTATGGAATTTCAGGAGACACGTTGTAAATGCAAACCAAAAACGTGTCGTTTTCTTCCCATGCGTTACTGGGAGCACCGTCGGATTTTCTAGCTTCGCGTTCGCGACTCGCAACGCTTCTTATCGAAGACAACCAAGCTCGACTGCTCGGATCGTCGCCCATCCTTTTCAATATGAAACGACCTTCGCCTTTCCATTGCGATTGGGCCTGTAACGGTCTTTCGTGTAAATCTAAAACTCGTTGCGTTGACGGCAAGTTGTGATCTTTTTTTTCCCAACCTCGCGCCACCTCCTCCACCAAAATATAATCGTTGATTTTATCCGCAGGTTGTCCGGCTTTTTGCAGTGCTAAATTCAACACGTCCTGCGTGGTGCTTTCTTGCGTTATTTTTAATATCGTGTAAGGTTCTTCGGATACGACACCGTAAACCATCAAGAAAAACATGCGTCTTTTTACACATAGCGGCGTGCCCGATATACCTGTATATGTGTTATCGCGATTTGCGTCCTGTTGACGTTCAGTTTCCTTTTGTCGTTCCAAACAGTCCCTTTCGGAATTTTCTAAACTTTCCTCTTCCATTCGAGAGTAAATGAATAACGTCGACATGTTTAGGTTTCTGTTTTGAGCGGATCTCAATCGGAGATGGCGATAGCCGGGTTTTAAACATTTTAAAGGTAATATTCTTTGCGCGAGAAGATGGTTGCTGGTGCCGTCCATGACGCTAAACCTCAAAAATGCCAAATCGTGGAACATCACGCGAAAATTAAACGTGTCGTTCCATATTGGATTCAAGGCGTTTTTCTGAACTGTTTTGGTTTTTTGTTTGTTACAGTCGACAGGTATGCCTATGATTTCGACTTCGACGTAAGTGCTCAAGTTTACGTTACTTTGGCAAACGTACTGGCCGGACACGACGTTCAAGACGAATTGGGTCGAATGTAACCCGTCGAATTCCTTATCCCACGGATTGAATCTCCTGTACATGACGTGTGAACGATCCCACATGACGTTCGGTTTGCTGACGAAGCCGCATTTTCCGTTGCTCTCGAACAAAGCCGTGTTCAGTTGCATGGCGGTGTCGTCCGTTTGATAATTCAGCGCGGCCATTTGGATACCAAATGACCAAAATATCACCGGATTAAAATTGGAAGAGTCTATGCGCATACCGGCCGGATAGGTGCGCATCAGTTGAGTTTGCGTGTGACCTACAAGGGCTAACGGTTGCTTTCGACAAAGTTTCTTTGCGGTGTTTTCGTTGATTGACGAGCACTGATAGCACGGTAGGTTTACGTTGGGACGTTGGTGCTTCGTTTCCGATTCGAAGACCGTCGGTTCGGTTTCGGAGCCCGTCACACACGTTGAGCTGATGTTCGATGTTGAACTGCTCGCCGTCGTTACTATCGAACTGCCCGAACTCGACATGCATCCTCTTTGTTTGTGCTTTACGGAACTACTCGGACTGATCGCATTCAAACCTCGAAACTTGATTGCCTAATAAACAGTTATAATATGAAACACAAATTAAAAAATTTAAAAAATCTTTTTATTTATATTTAAAATAACATTGGAGGAAATACAAGCCTGAAAACGAAATACAAATACAAGAAATTAGATGGGAAGAATTTGAGGAGGAGTTTCTAAATGAAGATATGCATAAAACAGGAAGATAGTCTAAGCCCTCTACTGTTTATAATAATAGAATACGACGAAGAGATGTAAAAGTCTGCAGACAACAATAAGGTATTGTGCAGCCGGTAAGACTACTTCCCAAAATTTTCTTTAAAAGGAAAAATTGAAATATACATATTTAATTTTTGGAACGTTCAATATTTCTATTTCACAAAATATTTCAATGAAGTAAATTTGAAATGACAAAATATTCAATAGTTGTTACGTTTTTCAAAACAATTGGCCCTTCTAATTAGAAACATGTTCGACCAACATTATTCCTCTTCTTTGAAAGAGGAAAAAAAATCCCCCAGAAGAAGTAAATATCTATAAAATAAGTTTTTGTGTAAAAATCGTACTCACTTGAACATAGATCACCATATCGGAAAGTTCTTTCGAAATTTGACTACTTCTTTTCTTTAATTTATCATCCGGCGTTGGTTTCTTGACGGTGCTGGTTTTCGATATGGCGTGCGACACCCCAATAGTTCGTGGCGATTCGTTCGGACCGATGATCCCGTGAATGGTTTTTTCTAAAACATGGCGCGGGTTAAACAATTACCGACCGTTCAGAGCGAACCATTTGATGATTGATGATTACCGTCAATGTTATCTTCGTCGTCTTCGTCGTCGTAATCGTCGTCACTGTAATCGTCGTTAAATGAACTGCTACTCGTGTTGCTTATTATCGAACTAGTTCTACCGGGGACAGAATGGCGCATACCAGTACCGGGTCTGCAATGGCAATATTTAAAACGCGTCGAAAATATTTTATGAACTTACCTTATAGGTGTGGACATGATTGCGTAATTGAACAAGGGAACCGGTACGTCCATGATCAGTTTTTTGTTTTTGATTAAAATTCTATATTTTAATTGTTCTGGTGATGGTAAAGCTGCGTCGTCTGTGTAATCCGTTTCGAACAAAAAACTGGTTACCAATTTTTCTCCAAAAACTCTCTAAAATATAATAATTTCATTTCATATAACAGAATTTTTGTTTCCTCATTGCCAATAATGTTAATTTTTTTCCATTCAAAATTTTTAATTTTTCAGGCCATCAAAAGGTAGAAAATTGTAAAAACTCCACGAAAACCATAAAAGTAATTTTTTTAAATTTTAACAACAAAATGTAATAATTTCATTTCACATAACAAAATTTATGTTTCCTCATTGCCAATAATGTTAATTTTTTTCCACTCAAAATTTTTAATTTTTCAGGCCATCAAAAGGTAGAAAATTTTTTTAAATTTTAACCACAAAATGTTACATAATTTCTCACTCTCAGCTTTAACGACTTTCATTTACTATTATTTTTTTTAAAGGATTAATTTGAAGATAAATTAGAAATGATTCTGCTATACCTGAAACGTATGCGCCATTCTAGTTTGTTGTTGTAACGAACAGTGATTTTCGATGGAAAGGATGACCGGATAGGGCGATATGACGAAGGCGTTTCTATCGATGGACTCCACGACGGCGTTAAATGGGATCTTCGTTGTGAATGTGTGTCCGTGATATATCATTGGATAACCGTCATCGCCGTCCCAACAATCCAATTCGACACATCTGCAGCCAGTCAGTAATACCTACAGTTAATAAGAAAAAAATCATCAAAAATTTTAGCTAGCAGTTAAATTACATGTATCCAAGAATTTAGATTGAATTTGTCACCTAAGATCACATTCAAGACATAAAATTTTAAGTCTTTTTAATCGAAAAATCGAAAATAAATTTGAGAAAAGTGTTCCTCAGGGCTCCATTCCAAGACCACTCTCGTTTATATTTAATAACTTACTTTGAAATTGAAATTATTAAAAAATAAGTAAAAAAAAGAGAGAGATTATTTCTTTAATGTTGTATCTTTTTCACAAAGTTTGATGAAATATAACTAAGACGGAATTGCGATTATTCTAAATGTTTTGGGTTTTTTTCTGTCTAACAATTTAAATATTTCAATTTATTTATTTTTTACTTTTTAGACAGTTTTGCTGTATTTCACAAGACAGAAGATAAATATGCAAAACATACCTGGCTATAAAGTTCCACTGAAGATTCTCCCTTTAATTGGTGACCGGTGAGGTAGGTATTGTGAGACGAAGATATATAATACGTAGACATTGGTCTTGACATATCGCTTTCGCTCGGTACTTCTTTTTCGTTGACAAACGCGAAATTATCCTTGTCCATAAGATATCTAGCGAATCCCTCGAAGGATAAGCAATTTTGCAATCGCAACGTGGAGTCAGGTTCGTGTCTCTAAAAAAATTCGATGCAATTAGCATTTAATATCGACGTGCATATCGACGGGTCGTATGTCTGTGATTAGTTTCGAAATTTAGTCCTCATCAACACAATTCTGCTAGAGATGAACCGCATACATACGACACATTAAATTGGTTACAGGATCGTATTTAGAACCGAATGCCCATAAAAAATTACATTTTCCAAAATTTAAATTGATGATAGGACGCACTTTAAGATGGCTATAGGATCGTATTTAGAACCGTATGCCCATATAAAAAAATGACATTTTTCAAAAATTTATAATGATAGGTCCATCGTTTTTGCGGTTTTGGGTTTGGGCCAAAGTCAGATGGCACCTGTTAAAATATTGGTAACTATTTCAGAAAAACCTGTATATACTGTGGTGTGATTGTTATGACTAGCTCTCGGTTGTTGTATGACAACCACCAACTATAATTATGTTTATCGAGACTTTCAATTCTTAAATCGTTTGCTCTATCTCAGGGTGTTAATCAGGTTACTGGGGATAATCAAATTTATCAACTCTTATTTACTTTTCTTTGATTTATTTTGAAAAAAATTTTTATGTCATGAAAATTTGTTTACCAATTAATTTATCAAAACTAATATTATATATTTATGTTGCACGCCAATTATTCTTAGACTAATAATTCAATAAAATTGTAACAATTTGACTCTTTATTAACAAAATGAGGTTAATCAAATAATTTAAGTGTCAAATAATTTAAATTACAAACCGTCACGACACCTATCGGTTAGAATTAACAATATAGTGATCAGGAGTGCACGCGTGTTAAATTGTTGAACTAGGACGTTTACGAAATGCCCAAATACAAAATTTTAACATTAAATAAATAATTTTGTACGTTTTGGCGCCTATACAAAATTAATAATTTTAATACTTGCGTTTTTCTTTTTGTGTCTTCTTTGTTCTGGGACTCAATTTAGTTATATCATGTATCACGTAAATCAGATGTGAGGTTATGTTTATTTGTTTTCTTCGTAGATCAATTATACACAATTTTATTTAAGTTGAACTAATTTTAAAACACTTTTAGAGAATTTCAATTTTTTGTACACAAGATACATGGAGTGATGTTCATTTCATGAAGGACGCCATTCGACTCTTTCTTTTTTTTTAAAACGCATTTTACTTGGTGCAAACGAATCTACCGCCTACTTGTTTGTACTTTCGTTTTTTATTTAGGATTAATTACTAACGATGAACTTTACGATAAAAAGAACTTAAATTGCTTTATTCTACTTAATGGATTAAACGTTATATACAGCGTGGTTAAATTGAAGTCGGCACTATTGCCAACTTTGTTACTATTAAAGATACGATGTTGGTTAAATTACCAAAGTAGTAGCGTCTTTTCTTCCGTTTACGATGGTAAAATTTTAAAAACAATTGAACTTCGCGTTTTCGAGATATTTAAAAAAACAACATTTTTTTAAATGGAACACTCTGTATATTTATGTAGCAGTCGTTAGAAAATGAAATTTTGCACAAAATCTTCTTATACTACTATAACCCAGAAATGAAAAACAAAAGAGCTACGACGATATTAATACAGGTCACCGCACCGCACATGCGATAACTTTGTTA